>JANVCF010031787.1:0-13854 GCA_025388745.1 Hydrozoanthus gracilis
GGGGAATTATAGAGGCCCAAAGCGTAATAACTTGCTCCAAACGTAATAATGGCCAAAAACGTAATAAGGGTGGATCCGAATAAAATAACTTAATGAATTTATGGAGTTTTACCACGAAGCTAGTTCAAGCCGTTTGTTGCTAGCTTACAAACAAAGTCACGTGATGTGACGTCATTAAGCCTGAATAATAACTAGAGGCTAGTAGAGGGGAACATCGTTAGACAACCAAACTTGGTAGAAACTGTTTACATGGCAAGAGGTATATAACAATAAAGTCACGTAGTACGTAGTAGCAATTGCTTTATGAAATAGTTTCAAGGTGTTTGAGATACGTTACGATTGCTGACGAATTCCTGCGATTAAACACAAGTTTCTGAAAGAATCCTAGTAGTACTTGGCTCAAAACAATCTCATAGCTCTTAACTTATGAAAAACCATACAGAAAACGCGTTATCCCCAAAGAAAACATTATCACATCGTCTCTTGTACTACATTGCTTTCATTATATATCTAAACGACGATACAAGCCGAGGAAAGAAGTTAGGTTATATGTATCACAATAAAATGATAGCAGACCACAACTGTAATATTTCCCAACAATAAACTGCAAGGCTTTGCAAGTATAAGAATTCTTAGTAGCCAAGTCATGCAACTGGCTTAAGAAATAAATTAAAAAGTAGATTAAGGCAGTATTTTAGCCAATAGCTTTCCTCTGACCTGTTGTTTCGAATATTCTCTTTTTTTTCCCGACTTTTGGCACGTGCGGTATCGATACCACGAGATGGCGCAACTGCGTTTTGTCAACCGGAACGCGTCCGCGCCGGCATCTAAGTCCTTTCTCAGGGTTTGTCCGCCTTTTCTATTTTCATGATTACTACAAAAATTTTGATGGGCAAAGAGAGTGACAAATAAAACGCCTAAGATGAATCCTGTTAAAAGAAATTGCATGGCTTTCATTTTGTCTCTGAGTCTATTTAAAGTCGTTCTCAGCATTGAATTTGCTCACGAGTGTCGTACAAATATTGTCTTCGAAAATTTATAAACACACTGTCCTATTCACTTAATTAGAAGTTTCAATTTTTTTGTTTCATGTTTCAAACAAGGTTTTTGCTCTGTAGGATGTTATCCTGATCCACGGCACATGAAGTTCTATTGCTACAGATAACGTAAAGCTCAACGCATGTTCTCAAGATGTACTATCCAAAACGTCTAAATGAATTTGTTTTTTCCCAGGTCATTTCATAGTCATCTCAAGATGATTTCACTAGTTATTTTTGCGGTCCCTACTTGAAAGCATTCAAGAAAATATTGCCTAAGCTGCCGTAAATAAGATTACATTGTAGTTTCACTAGGAACTGAGGTGATTGTTGGCCATTTTTACGGCTACAGTAAAGTTGAATGTTTTACCTCGATCGATTCCCAAGTGCTAATATACGATGGCAACTGACGTGTAATATACATGTAAGGAAAATTTGGATGCTGATATTGTGTTACACGTTTCGATCGATTATTTTCCCTTAGACACCGAGTAAAAATACAGGATATCCATCTGTTAATAATGATGTATTTCAAATTCTGTCTTCAGATCACGCAAACTAGCAACTAGCGGAAGTAGCTGTTTTTAGTTATTTAAGCAACAGTTGTGAAAAACAATCGTTAAGTTTTAGGTTTTATGCATGGCAAATTTGGTGTTATTTGACCATCAACGTTCTTAAATGCTCTCAACTAACTGTAATTTGTTAAATGGTTGCGTGCACGTGGGTTTGTTTTCTTGGAAACAGTGCTGTTTTAATGCGTCACGGGTAAATAGTTTTCTTCCTCAAGTGCCTCGCAGAAATAAGTTTTCTTAAAGGGTAATCAAGCATGTTTACGTCTAAATTATGTGTAAGTAAGCTGTAACCTGCGCTTTAAGTGGTTTGTTTTCACGCTATAGAATAGACTGAAATGTTTTTAGCTGCTTTGTGAAAGGAAAATTTGTCTTTTTAAAAATAGGATCCAGGAAACGATTTTGTTGCTATAACGATGGAAATTTGTTGCTATTTCGAAGAAAGCATCAAGATAAACACCAGTCCAAATTTCAGGCTTAAATTCATCAAATGGCAATGCCTAATGGATTGGCAGCAGAATTCAAAAAACTAAAAATTTGCCTATTTACGCAGTGACGTCATCACTTGAAAACATTAAAAATTTAAATGTTTGAAATACCCCTAGAACCACTAAAGAATTTGGCAAAATGTTTTCACTCTTATGCCTCATTTGGCGAGGTAACGAAACGCTTCATGTCATATGCATTAAGCTTCAAATTTTTAGAAAGAAACACAACTTTAACTGTACTCCGCATGACATGCGTAAATTTTCTTGCTGGCTGTTTTTCAAACAACGAAAATAAGGCACGAAATTAAAATGAGCTGAATCTAAAAAAAACTGGTTGAATAATACGATAGAAAACAAAGAAACCACGAACCGTTAAATAGTACTTATTCATGACTAGGAATTTAAATCTGGAGCTAACTGGCGGAGTAAATAACACAAGTCTTTTCTTTTTTTCGACAAGGTTGTGTTAACTTTTTGACCAGCTAATTCGTACCCCAAGTTTGGCGTCTTTTGTTTGTAAATTGTCGAGCTTCTTATTTATTGCCAGGTGTTTACATCTTGAGCTAACTAGTGGAATAAATAACCTAAATTTTTTCTTTTTTTGACAACTAGGGTTGTGTTTTTTGACCTGAGCTAATTCGTACCCCAAGTTTGGCGTTTGTCGAACTGCTTATTAAGCCTGTAAGAAAATGGTAACTTCTAACTTCTTCTATTTCTTCTGATTCTAACCAGAAATAATTCCTTTCTTTATACGAACTAACATAAACCTTACGTTAACTCGTAAAGAGTACAATAAGGTTGTTTTCTTGCAAACTTCTTCTCTTAATTGTTCGCTGTCGATATGTTCGATTGTCTGTAAGCCTTAGCCCCACACATAAAAGAGTACGAACCGGCAGAACTAAGACCTCAAGTGGTTGCTTAAACTTATAATATACGTATACACACCCTATTTTTTTGAAGTACAATTTTATAACAATGAAGTTTGAGAAAATTTAGTGCCTCTCATGCATACAAAAGGCGTATTCTCGTTTTGTTTTGTTTTTCTCAAGCAAAAACGTTAATTTTGGAAGCTTAAAGCTATCAAGAAATCAGTTGAATTCATGAGTCCCGCAAGTATAGATCTGAACAATTCCTCATTCTCAGACTCAGGTGTGTTCTATATATAAACACGTACGCGTTCTTAAATTTTAGCCAATTTTCAGCTTGGCATTCTTATGAAAAGGTTCTTATACAAAAGGTTCTCATAAAAATTAATTTTATTTTGTTAAATTTTTGAACACAACCTTCAAGCAGCCGGTGCTGCTACGATGCGTCTTTTAATAAGCACTTCAAGACAGACAAAATAACTTATAAGTTCATCTAAAAAGAGACTTTATGTTAAATTATTGCCCATCACTGTCTTACCGACAAGGTTGTTAACTTTGTGCGCAACCCAATAAAGAATTTTTAATTTTTTTTTTCATATAGAACTCAAATGTCAAAACATCAGTCTCGGCCATAGAGTGTCAAAACCAATTTTCGTCCCGTTCTTTTAGTGAAACGTTTGTTCTTTAAAGAAAACTATACCGCGTAAAGCATTGACTGCCAATACGTCTTATTTTTAGTCCGTGGCTGAATGTCCATAGATATTAGTATTTTGGTAACTTTAGCCTCAAACGTTACTAAAATGTTTTTAATATATGTAATCATAAGTATGCATGTATCTTAGAAAATACGAGTTTCGATTTCGACATGGTATACAAGTTAAGCTTGATAGAACAAAAACGAAAAGAATGAGTTCTGTAAATATATTATTCTTGTAAAGTTCTCGTGTATTTTGCTGGCTAGTTACAAACAACGTTGAACGACCGACTGTTTGTCAAACATGATTTCATGATCAGTTGTGCCGCAATGTAACAAAACTGAAACCAAAGTTCTCTGCCATTTCAGTCTCAGCCTATGGTGTGTTCTTAGTAAGTTCATTGATATTGACCGATTTCTGACGACGTTCTCATGAAATTAAGGATTCTCATAAAAAGGAGTGTATATTTCGAATGTAAAGCAATCGTCGGCAATGCAATGTTTACTGAAGACAAACTGGATGAACTTTCAAGCTGAAACAACTGCTTTACAAATATATGAATATGAAATAATAAGACCCTTGCATCCTCCTTGCATAAATGGATATTTCTCTTTGAAGTACCTGTTCTAATGCCTTCAGTAGCACTAAAACATTTCTTAAGCTGCACAAGAAAAATTGTTACCGAGTTAAATCAAGATTTCTTTCTTTCATAAAACTTTTAGATGTACTCACGAAATATTTGTTATCAGTGAAGAGAGACTCGATCTTTGTCTAATTCAAGACATGAATAAAAACAGAAAACTTAAGCGATTTTAGTTTTTTTAAATTTTTTGCAGTTGTTTGAGATGCGTCTGTAACGTGGCACGTGAAACTACCAATTACACGTTTCAACTTTCTCATCTTTTTAAACCAACTTTACCCGACAAACTCCGCGGCGTTAAGTCTATAAAACAACACTAAGTAGATTTGATGATAAAAAACGAAAAAACATTTATTTATATCAATAGAAATGTTTTCCTTTTCAACACTGAGTGGCAGTCAAGTTAGCTGTGCAGCCAGGCTAAGCCTTTGCTGGCCTCAAGAAAGTCAGTCACCCATGTTTGCATGTCGGACGTAAGGCGAACGCGATTTTGTCAGCTTCGATTAACTATGTATATTTTTAAATATGACTAAATGTTTTTCAGGCAATATCTTACTAGCTTTGAGGCTTATTACGTAAATGAGTTTAATTTAGCGGTTTTGTTCGCCTCAAATGAACCGTTCGTAGATTTTGTTAGGAACACAGTGTACTTGAAGTAACACCGAACGTCATACTGGCTGTTATCAAGACGACTATAAAATGAGGAAAAACCAAATTGAGTTGGAGACAAGGTGACCCGCACTATAAAGATTAATTATCTTTTCACTTAATCTTAGTATTCCCAGATGGCAGAAATTGAATCACGTTAGATCACATCTGTTCAAGTTGTATCGCATCAAAGACGCACGATTAACCAGCATGACAGTAAACGCCCCGTTGAATAATAACATCTATTCAATAGACTTCTAAGCTGTTGTATCAGTGCTGTGAAACCGGTCTGCGGTTTGGCTTTGTATTCAGCGTCACTGTTCATTGGTTTAGTTTCATGTTGATCGCTGGTTGTGGCTTAATTGGTATAATTTGAGGCACTCCATACGGACATCAGTTTCAAAAAGCCATCCCACTTCTCTTCGTTTTTTATTTCCGATGCGTCTCAATTACAACAGCCTTTGCTTCCGATAGCAAACATGAAACGCAATCTACAAACTAAACACTCTGAATAGACGAAGACTTCCTTTCTTGGCAGACTCGAAATAATTTCCTGAACTGAATCGCTTTTAAGAAAACAATAATTAGTTATCTAAATACTAATCTACGGAAGCTAAATTGCTTGAGGTGGCATTAAATTTACTGTTGTCCATAGTGTTCTGCGTTGAAAAATTATGGCCAGACTAGACGGCCAAAGAAATCTTTCATTTTTATTTGACATCCAAGTTTGAATTACCACTCGATAGCATAAATAGAAGAAATTTTCATAGATTTAAACTTAACAAAAACTAGTCAGTTTTCTTTCCTGTTTGCACATGGCCATATATAGAGTATTGTTAATTATCCACCTTGCGTGCAAATTTGTTTTTTAAATTTCACACAATAAACTTTTTAATGATAATGTTTCTTTTTCTTTTGACACGAAAAGCTTTTTAATTTTCACTTTTGGTCGTTCGAGTAGAGATAATTTGAATGAAAGTGTGTTCTTTTAAGGCCTTCCAGCTATGTAAATGGCTCCTTTCCAAGCAATGCCTAATTCTTTCAGCTTGCACATTAATTATCTCGTTTCTTTTTCTATTCCAGCGTAAAAGGATGTTCGGAAAAACGGGAAAAATAGAGCTTCTATATGAAAAAAAACTTGATTTTTCCTTCTTTTAACGATTTCCTGTGAAGTTGTTATACTTAAAAACAAAAAATGATAACGTTTCTAAGGCCAATGGTGGAATTATGCCCCGTGGTAAGATTTGGATTTGTTGTGCAAATTACGCCCACAAAAAGGTTCAGAAATAATTGATTACAAGCCACCATTATTTCGTAGCGGAGACAATACTATTCGGGCGGACCACGCGTTGTTTTCCCGCCACTGCACGTTGTTTTCCCGCCTTTTTTATAATATTTTGAATACAGGCAGATAGGAATTGTAAGACAACGTTGTGTTGCTATCAAACATGAAGGAGATATGAACGTCAGTCTTGGGCCAACTGGCACAAATACAGCCGGATGATTCTCAGAAAGACTGAGTCTGTTATATCTTGTCAGAGCTGAGTTGATAAACTGCTAAAAATTGAACTTATGATAACTTGATGCTCAGTGGATAGCCGAGCATCTCACCGGCAATCAGAAGATTGCGGGTTCGATTCCGGTCGTCAGTGTCTTAAAACTTTTCTTGAACCATTCAACTTGAGGTGCACTTTCTTTCCATCTTCAGTAATGAATTGGTCCAAAAGTAAAACTGAGATAATCTAATAGCCAATTCAGCATGGCTTATGCCAACGATTTTTTTCATATTTCGAGTCTCTTATATATTTCTATTGTAATTCAACTGGTTTTAGAGCAGACTGCGTGTATTGCATACAATTTGTTTCTCGATTTTTTTATCCTTTTTACTTGGCAAATTAGTTAAAGGCCCTTCTCAGCTGATATACTTCCGGTTAAGAGTAGAATTTAAGCTTGGTTTGCAGTCAAGGTGGTGAGCTCGCCGCCAATGCGGACCAAGATATCACGAACCACATATTCTGTTAGTTCAACCAAATCGGGTCTTAAAAAAGCTACCAATCAGGGTTTAAACTAGAATTATTCACAGTAAAACGCCTCAAAAAGAAAGTCATCTTCAGGTAAATGAACTGCGCTAAAGAGAACACGTAGTTTATATGCAAAACAGTGTTCCCAAATATCAGTATGGCAAACTGGTTGAAAACAAAGAAACACTTAGCACATGAAAAGATGCCAGAATATCTAGTTGTCAAACGCATTCTCCGGAAACAACTGAAAAACGGATATTCGGCGCCAAAATACAAGTTTAATTTCATGAGAGACTGTTGGCTGTAGGCCCTAAAGGACGAATCTACTATCAATAATGATCAATTGCTCCACAACAAAGGCCGGTGACAATGGGCGAGTTCGGTAAAGAGAGTTTAGTCATTAAACGGGCAATACACATGTATGCGATATTCCCAAACTATGAAAGGTCTCGTAGGAAATACGGTGGTCAAACAATTAACCAAATTATTCTATACTGCAAACAATGTATACTCTCATAACCTGTTTCAAACCAACTCTTATTAAATAGAATTAACAACAATGTAAAGAAATAAAGCTAATAACAACATGACGAACATTTTTCTTATTTTAGCAAGAACTTCCCTGCATTTCATAAAAGCAATAAGCGGATGTGATGCGCGGGAAGCCGGGGTTGTTTGTTCGACAAACTCCGTGGATTCTACATCACCTGTTGACGTCAATTAATCTCAGAGAGCATTTAAAGGAAGCTACAGCAGGACCATCGACAGTAAACTGTTAGTTTCAACTCAAACGGTTATATAATTTTATGAACTATTGAGTCAACACAGACGGGGTTTGTAACGAACAATGTATCTCATTCGTTTTAGAGAGGCGACTGTGGTAGTTGCTTTTCTGCTGTGTTTCGCTGTGGTTGCACTCAGCAGCACGTCTGAAGAACACGGCAAGGCAAAAGAAATGTCGGGAAATGAAACCCCACAGTTTATGACAGCACCCATGGCTCGGGACAAAAAGGAGTTGATAGAGGAAAGAGGTGTTTGTATAAGATGGCGCCGATACAGGCCATGCAAGAAAAAAGAAGGACGAAAGGTATGGAAGGCCAGCTTCAGTATTTTCTAGTCTTTCTAATACACACAAAAGCGAGGCTTAAGTTATCCTCAAAATTGCTTTATTGAACATTTCAAGAGCACTTCAAGGTTTGGCTGTAAGTTTTAAACTTTTTGCAAATTAAATCTGGGGAATAATTTTCTCGGATAAAGATTCCTAAAAAGTTAACAAAAAGAGCTATTACAAAGACAAAGAACTTTAAGAGATGTGAGGGGAAAAAAACAAAACTAGCGCGGTTTGTCTTTTTCAGTTTTTGTTACAGGCATCAGTTCTGATTTGTTGGTTCCAAGGCATGCGCAGTATGATTGGAATCACTAATTGAATAGAATAGCCCCGTTAGAAGTCGCACCCTAGGCCTAGAGCAAACGGGTATTAATTGTTCACCTAATTAAAACTTGTTTACTTAAAATATATTGTATTGTGCCTTTAGTTATACCCTCAGTAGCAAAAGAAATTAACTTAGCTGATCGTACTTTCTTACTTCTTTAACTGCAGAGATCTTTTTTCACTGAGGACAGCTTCGATTCACAGAGGGAAACGCAGAACGGACTAGGTGTTTTATCAATCAAGAATATGGTCAATCAACAGAAGAGACGGAATCCTAGCTGGGGAGTTTGATGAAATAACAAATATTTTCTGAACTGGAGAATTTTAACGATTTCAGTCAAAACAGTTAACATTTTTTGGTAAACTTAATTTAGTTCTCCGAAGCTGCACGAGACCTTGCTAAGAATAACTGCACTGATTCATTGAACACATCACATCGTCACAGTTCAATAATTATTTTTTTAATGAATTGTATGTTTCACATATCAAGTATTGAATTTTATTTATAATAACTTTAGTTTTAATATAACAGTAAAGAAAACCCTGAAAGCACACAGTAGAATGTTACTGCGTTATACTGGAAGTACTGCACTGACCCAGGGGGCCGAGAATTGGGCTAAAAACCATGTCTTTATAAATTAGAACGATTTCTTGGCAATTTCGTCATTTTCTTGCTTCGGTCTACATGGGAGGATGTTGCCCTCTGTCATTTGAACGAAATTTGCACAATAAATGAGCTCTGGAATAGACTCGAGTAAAGTTTTGATTTTCGATGATCCATGCAACTCATCCCCAGGCTTTGCAGAAGCCTGCTCGTATAGCGTCAAGCTTGGGGACTAAGCACTAATTAACTCGCGATTTTGTTGCTGTCTGTACCTTGATGAAACTACTCGAAAACTGTTCGTAAATCTGGAAAAATGGGGCGCAAATTTTTCGTCGGGGGTAATTGGAAAATGAACGGGAGTAAATCGAAAATAGACGAGATAATAAAGAATTTGCACGAGGGAAACCTTTCGACAGAAACAGGTTTGTTGCAACACACTGTAAAACAAATTGATTTTGATGACATGTCATTGTTGAATTTTGAGTCGTGCTAAAGATCATGTCTCTGTTAAAATAAATCATGTTAGACGGTTATTTTGTAAATTAAGTTTATTATGGAAAATGTATCGAAAGTAGTGCTGAGATATAAATCAAAACTGCATTCTGCAGGAAGGCTGTAAATTAATTAGGGAATAAACTTAAGTTTGAAAATGTATGCATATTTATAATCGGGAAGAATAAAATAAAATTGCAGAGTTTTACTTTTACCTATTTCAGGTGAATTAGAGTGTCGGCAAACTTTAGAACAAGTAATTTCGTTATTTTTTCATACAGTTTGCAATACTAGATTCGTTTATACTCAATCTTTTGTGCTGCTCGAACAAGTTTTCAACTCAAAGTCAGTGTGCACGTGTGTTCACGTTATAGTGACAATGGTAAGTTCCCGGGGGTACTGCAGTATAGTTTGGGTGGGGGTGTGCCGCTGAGCTCGCCAAAGTCCTACCCTTTACAAGAAAAAATTCTGCAAATTTTGTGACCCTATATCAGAGTACCAATTTTAAATCCCAACACTATAACAGGGTTTGTTTACATTGTGTTTCATAGAAAAGCAAAAACATCTGACTCGATATAAAACCCAGGGTATAAAGCACTCAAGTCTTCTGGATTTCAATGTTTTGTTATTACAGTTTTTATATCCACTTAGCAATGCTGTTAAACATGACCCTATTCTAGGCAAAATTACTATGATACTAGACCCTATCCCAGAGTAAATGGCTTGAAAACCATACCCTTTCCAGCAGCACATACCCTCATAGGCAATATATGGGAGTACCCCCCCCCCAGGCCTAGGGTAAGTTAAACGAGGGTTATGGGATACATGCAAATGCAGAGATGCCAAATTTTTCATTTGAAAAACTTACACAATTTAGATTCGCCTCCCGCTTCCCTGCACTGAACAGAAAATCTCCCACACTTTTGAAAGTAGAGTGATTTTCATACAATTCTAACATGCACTAGGTGCATGCTTTAAATGTGGTTTGAGATGCTATAGATGGAAACTTGAAGGGTGTACATTTGAAGCAAATGGTCTAGCCAAGCCAAAAAGTCCCTTATTTTTTGTTGATTGGGTTGGCACCTCTGCAAAACACAATTTATTCTTGGCCTGAATCAACTGAAGTTGGTGGCACAATGGCCAGGTCGTTAGTTTTCTTGAACCATAATTCCAGGGTTGTTAGTTCAAGCCCTGGTCAGACCACTGTGCATGTATCATGTTGTAGTCAAGTCGGCTATAAAATTAATGGGTACCCGCCATGATCCATCCCAAGTGAGCCCCCAGCTGAAGCTTGTATAGTGTAGTCAGACTCTTAAATTTGCTTAACACTATGCATGGAAACCAGAGATATGTGCCTTGGCTTCAGAAAAGATGTAGCCTTTTTAGCCAGAAATAATCTTGATCTGACAGTTTGCTACTGTAGGTATCCCAAGAGTTCTCCTAACTATATATAGAGTGTTAAGGTTTAAAAGTTGATAAACAAAGAAGGTTACTGTTCGGTTGCTAAAGTTGAGTCTGTGTTAATAATTTGTGAAATAAAATTTGTGCATTGAAAACTTCTTTTCAAATGTACATCTGGTTAGTATCTATAGTAAGAAAGTGGCCTGCATACTTGTCGCTCGGTTAGCCCAGTTGGTAAGGCACAAGTCTTTTGTGCAGGAGGCCCGGGTTTGATTCCCGGTGCTGGACCTTCACTCAGGGTCTTAGAATAACTGAGGAGAAGGTGCTGCCTTTGCTCTAACATCTACAAACAGTTAGACCTTCGCATCTTCTCAGATAAGGACGTTAAGCCGTAGGCCAAGTCTCTCAATCTTTTATCGGGGGACTTAAAAGAAACTGCAACACTTGTTGGCAAAGAGTAGGGTAGTCCCATCTGTCTCTTCTACTAACTGAGGGCAATTTTTAACTCATATAAATGTGAGCTATATATAGTGGACTATCTAAGACCCTCAATACTACAAGCAACTGTAAATTATTGAAACCCATTGAGGCAATGCATAATGCATACCAAGAACATTTATTATTAGAACTTCAATTGAGCACTTTAAAATGTAGCTGGAAAAAAATTAAAAGAAACAGGGGACAGGTTCAATTTGAGGGTTCAAGGCTTCAAAGATCAACCCTGGAGTGCAGCTTTCAGAATGTTCTGTAGTAAATGGCTACTTCAAACCAGCAGCTGTATGTGTAGGAAAGAGAGTGAGGGGGGGGGGGGTATATGCCCCCAGAAACAAGCCATCATATAGGCATGGAGCACACCAGGGACATACTCTCCCAGGAAAAGTTTTTATCAGTGCCTCTAAAATGGAGTCTGGCACATTTTAGAGAGGAAAAATGCTATTTTTCTTGAAAAAGAATAATATTTAACTATAACTTCAATATGCAGATTTCAAAATGACCAAAGCAAACAGTGAAACATGATCAAACTCGATTATGAATAACAAACAAACATTGTTGAGTGTTTGAAACCAAGGTAGAGAAAATGATGCAGCTAAAAACAAAATACTCAACTATATTAATAGTATATTACTGCAAGGAGAAATTTCGTTTGAAAATGAGTGTGACTAAGCCATTTTGAGGTAAGATTCGGAATTAGTTTGCTGTCCATGTATTTGTTATCGCGTATGAAGTAGCCGGCAGAACTTCTGCAGCTGCTGGCTTGATTTGAAAGTCTTGCAGGAGTTGAATAATCATTTAAAGTTCATGTACATACTTTTCAACTGCCAGAGCTTTAATGATGAGGCTGGACTTTTGAAAGGAAAATTTATGTATTTTGAAAACTTCAACTGTTAGGGACAAGCCTGGAGCTAATTTTGACAGGCGCTTTACTCTCGATCAACAGAAGTTGTAGTATCTCCACCAAGTCTCTATCTGGACTATGTGCGACAGAGGGTAAATTCTGCAATAGGTGTGTCTGCTCAAAACTGTTACAAGGTTGCAAGTGGAGCATTCACTGGGGAGATTAGGTTGGTTGACTGGATAAGTTTTCAAGCAAGCTAAAGATGTAAGAATTGTGAAGAACAGCTGACATTAACTGATAGATGGCCAGCTCTTGGCTGAATGACAGCTGATAGTTGGCTGTCAGAGGGTTGGCAGTTGACCAAACGTCAACCATCTGACAGTGGGTCAAAAAATTTTCTCATCAGTCACCATTATATCTGTCAGCCAACAGACAGACAACAGTCAGTAACATGTCAGTCAACTGTTGGTAACCTGTTGGTAGGTTGTTGGTTGCTTAGGTTTTTATGTGTGTATATACTGTATTATAATATTATATAGATATGTGTGTTAATGGGGTGGGAGGGGGCAGAGAAGGGGGGAGGGGAGTATAATGGCTATTTTTTCAAGTTCTAATTACAGAGCAGTTGAGTCTTTATTTAAGATGGCTTATCAGATGTCCCCCTCTAAACAAAAACAAAACAAAAAAAGATTGAAAGCATAGATTCTCCAAAACAAAAAGACACTTAAAATCTATAAATACTTCAAGTAACCTTAACCCTTTCAGTCCCAAATAAGTCAAATCACATGTTGCTAAATTCTCCCTACTAGAACCCATACTTTTTCTGTTACCAGTTTAGGAGAATTTTGACTTTCATCCTTGGAAGTTTGCTATGCTTGATCAATCTCTATTCTCTCATTACTAAATGCCTTATGTTGTATGAGTTATGAAAGGAGAAGTTAGATGTTGATAAGCTAGCTGGGACTGAAAGGGTTAATAGAAGCTGTTTTAAAAGCTGAATCAATTGATAAGAACAAGTTAGGTATTGAAAGTGGCATAATTTCCCTTTGGCTATGCTTGAGCTATCAAAATTTGTATTAAAATTATTTTAAATATGAATAATTTTTTTAAATGATGATAGTGGTTACATCATTGAAGTATTATTTGTAGTGCTCAAGTGAACTACTTGATCTAATAGTACAGTATTGTAATTAATTACTATTATAATCAATGAAATGAAAGAGTTTAATAACTTGGGAAAGTACAGGTCAATATAAATTGTATAGCATGAGGATTTATGCAAGAAATAAGTTATGTAGAAAGCAAGTTTAAGGTTTTTAAGCCTTTTTTTTCATTTTAGCCCTGAGATGATCTCCGATATGGGCTGCAGTTGGGTGATCCTCGGCCACTCAGAGAGAAGAAATGTGTTTGGAGAGAAAGATGAGGTTTGTTTTAAAATACCCTGGTCTGTCTGATACATCTTTACTTAAATAATTATACCTTTACCATTCAGGGCTTAGAAAAACTTTCTTGATAAGGTATTTACCCAGTTATTTCAATTTACTGAATATTATATTTGTGGCTTACGATTGTTCAAATGTGACAATTTCAGAGGCAACATTAGAAAAATCACAAATTTAGTATTG
>JANVCF010032231.1:4543-16571 GCA_025388745.1 Hydrozoanthus gracilis
TTGTGTAAATAAATCCTGTTTTAGTGTTGGGATTTAAAACAGGTACTCTGGTATAGGGTCAAAATTTGCAGAATTTACTAGGACTTTCATAAACCCAGCGGCACACCCCTACCAAAACTATATTGCAATACCCCCCCCCCCCGAAGGTTAGCCAATTGGATTGCAGTATTCGTGATAGTACACAATAGCTAGTTGGTTTCTTCTACTTAACAAGGATTATATATCTTAACATAATGAGGAATATTTTGTAGCCATTTATTATCAATTTTCTAATAAAAAATTTGGCTGGTATTGCATTAAATGTATGACACTACTCTACCATTCCTTCCACTCCACCCTAAAACACCCCAAACATGAATCATAAAAAAATACCAGTCAACTGACACCAGTCAACATTTATGGATTAAATTGAGTTTCTTTCCAAAAGCTTTTTGAATGAAAAGGTTGGCATATTAGTGTCACAGCTAGAGAAGTCAAAATCCATGCAGCATAATTTTACATTTATTAATCAAAGAAACTTTTCTTTACTTCTCATTGGTCCAGGGCCTATCATGTGGCATGTACACTTTTTTATAAGAACAATTTTATAAGAACAACCAGGCTCAGAATTGAAAGAACAAGATTTAAGAACAATTTAACAACAAGCTGAGGCTCGGGCTCGATAGCTATTTTGAAACTTTACCGAGCTTCAACATTTAGCTTATAGCAATACAGAACTCTCTTTTAATCAGTCATTGCTCCAAATCATTTGCAGTACAGGTATATATACTTGCCCGGAAGTTAGTCCTTACAGTTTGTAAATTGCAATACATTATGCTTAGTTTTTGTTCTATTTAAACCACAATTAGAAATAAGAACAATTTAAGATTGATTTGAGGCTCAAACCGCCAAAAACTAAGGACAATGAGCATCGGAAAAACTTATTAGTTCTTACTTTTAAAAATTTGTGTAAATCCAAAATACCAAATAATAATAAATGATACACTTATTATATATTTGATGTATTAAGTGGGTATTCTTGCCAAGGTAAAATTTCCAGAGTTAAATAGCTTTCCAAAAAAATAGTATTGATATATAACAATAGCTCTCTGAAAATGAAACATAAATGAAAAATACACAATCTAGAATGATTTGTGTTTGTCTCCCAAAATTAATTAATAATGAAATATTAGCTTCTTGCCCTTTGACAAACAAAATATTTTGCTCAAAATTGTTTTGCTTGTCCAATAACTCTTATCTAGTATTTGAAACTTACTGGCTTAATACATTACATTTGCATCATGTTATATTATGATGGTCAGTTGGTTCTCAGAAACTGCTAGCATAACACTGGCTTTTCTTAGAAACTAATTACATAAGGAAATATTATTCTCTGGACAATATATCTGCTAACAAAAACCATTCACTGTATTTATGATTATCCTCCCTAAACCAAATTGCTTTTATTAAATAATTAGGAGATTTAATATATACAAATGTGATCTAAGAAAGCTGACAGGTATATTCATAAAAAGCTATCACATAACAAGGGCAATCAAAAGGTTGTTAACAGTTTTAAATGCCTTCAGATAATACAAAATGACTAACAGGCTAAAAAAAGTACATGAAAGTAAAAACGGTTCAAAAGTGAATATTCTCAAACAATTTCTATTCAAGAATTGATTATAAAGTATGGCGCCAATTTGTTATATTTTATTAAACATGTTTACACATCTAAGTATTAAAGTCTGCAATTTCACTTATCTGCAAAAGACACTTACAAGAATAATAACTATTAATTCCAGCGAGATTGCGAGCGAACGGACAAAATGGAGAATATATTTTCATTCTTTAGTCTATATTTGGCCCGCGTCATAGCAAAGTCTTTATTTAAAGTTATCGGCATCAGTAGGCCTTCAAATTTAATATTACCTTAACAATAACTAACACAGCAAGGGTATTAAAAATGTGACACATTTTGGCAGCGGTTTGATAAAAAGCCAGCCCGTTGAGTATTTTAATCTATTTCCCTTGGCTTTAAGTGCTAAAAAGTCATCTAGGGCTAAACATTGCGTGTAACTTTCTATCGAATACTAGCAATCATTTTAAAAAAACAGAACATAGTCACAGAATGTCGATCGTATCAGCTGACACAATACGAGTGATCGTGGTTGTTGTGTGAGTTAAATTGGATATCTTCACAGATGTGACTCGGGTTAGATTATTTAATGTTGATACATGTATATTTAACAGAACTATAACTCAATTTTTTAATGCAAAATGGAAAGTCTAAAGACGAATAACGTCAGAAAACTTAATATAGCTATCTAAACGGCACATTCTTGCAAAATGCACATCATGCTCAACTACGAATAAATCCAGATGCTTATCAAAACAGACAGAAACAGGCACTCGCCTTGTCATATTCCGTTTGAAAAGTCACTTGTCCCGGCGTTGTATCAGTTACTCTTGCTGGCACCCATTGCTTTCCTTCAAGAAGCCACACTCGTGCTCCCTATAAAGTTAAGAAAAAAGAAGTTTCTTTAAAGAGGGACAAACCCTTAACGTTCCATCACATAAAAGAGTGGCGGTTCTCGGTAAGATATGGTAATTCAGTTTGTATCCAAAATCTATACACACCACTTCGTAGAATGATTCCATATTTCGAAATACCAGAACTGTCAAAACGCCATGGAGAAAACTAATTACAGAGATTTCTGAAAACAAATAATAGTCTTCCTGGTGTTTCGATCTCTGGTGGGTTTCGCCACCAATGTCAGCTGTGCGCGGATCGCGGGCTCCTAGGTAGGGTGGATTCATTCAATCCTGGCACAGAAGAGCGGAAATGAGTAGCTAAAGAAAGAGGATTATTTTTCAAATCTTGGGAAACTGCACCATATTCAAAACCATAAATAAATGGTGCCAGGGATGTATCATATAGTCTGTGAAGATTGTGTGTTTGAAAGCAAGTCGATGAACTCTTATAAAAAGCTGTACTGTGCATGCCGGAAATCAAGAATATTGTATTGGGGGTCATTTTACGGCCTCCAATGCCTAAAAACTAAGTTGTAAAATTGTTAAGTGACATTTGTGTTAATCGCAAAACCTTTTTACTTTCGTCAGTTTTGAACTCAGCCGGTTAAGCTGAGCGAGTCACTTGAAATTCTCGTTTATTGCCGCCAAAACCTTTTGGCATGCATGTTCTGTAGTTAAACTTGCTTAAGGTGGTATTAGAGTGATTATAATCTTGTAAGTTTCCAGGTTGACAGATCAATGAGCAATAAACGCTTTTAAAAAATATTATCTAAACTCCTACAATTTGAAGATAGTCATTGATAACGTAATCCGTTTTGTTGTGACGTCACTTCCAATGGCTGAAGCTCCGCCCATTGCTAAAAACAGTCATTATGACTGCCCCAAAACACTTCCGTTGACATGAATTTACCGGAAGACTTGCTTGATTGACTTTTTGGGCCCTTGCCAATAAAGCAAGCTTTGAATTAAGACCAATAAACTCAAACCTATAATTATTCTATTTTAGATAATGAGAAAAGAATGAAACACAATTTTTTTATTCCTTGCCGCATGCTCTGCAAATAAAGAGATATTTCAAATATACGTGCCCAAGGGCTACATATACTAAGCATCGGTACTAGCAACAATTTTTTTAATTTGATTTTTTGCAATCGATACTTGGCTTTGTTTGACTACACTTATCTTCCACGTGGTGTTAAATGCTGAATTTTTAAGAAGCACATAGCAGTGTTTTGACTGAATTTAGTATTTAATTTACAGTGCTTTACATACATACATTTATATACAAAACAAATTCAAGATTCAAGAAACACATACTTTGCATTTGAACTACATGCGTACAGAGATGACTTAAATATACATATTTTAAAAAACCATCGCTAAGACTGACAATGCATAGGACTGTCCGTTTTGCTGACAAAGAACTCAGTTTAGATCTCTCCTCGATCAAAGCTGCCAATTATGAGTTGACTTTGTCCACAGCAACTTTTATTAAAAGTATCTAACCATAGCGGTTGGCATCAGACGGATAGTGTAGTAATGATAAACTCTTTTGAGTGTATCACTGTATTACATTCATGAAATACCATTCGCACAGCACGAGAGGTCTATTACGTCATATAAACAGTTAAGCAAAGTGCTGCGAAAGCTTGGCGTACTTGAGGCTCATAGTGCTTTTTAAAAAAAAATTGAAAATAGGATTACGAGCAGTCAAGATGTCAACGAGTCATTTTAACAGCCACTTTGGTATAAATCGTACGAACCAGTAGTTCGAACCGTACTGATCCGGGTACAAAATTTCCTCGCGACAGGTTAATGACAAATTCGTAGCTGTAGTTTTTCTCTGCCACCGCACTCCGGTTTGAAAAAGGAGTATAGTACCTCTATAAATAACAAACGTTTTGTTGATCGTCTTTGTCAGATGAGCTTCGTAATAGAAAAGGTCAGGGTGCAAGAGAGATATTAGGTCACGCCCAGTTGTTTTAGTAGAGCCGTAAGCTTCCTTTCACCAATCACGGTTGAGGGTTGCATTCACGTGAGATCCCCAAACTTGTGCTCACCTTTGATTTTGCGGCAACTTTTAAGCTAGCAGATATTAAACCTAGAGCTAAAATCCTTAATGTAAGCTTATTTCCGGAGGCAAATGCCTTTTGATGGTGGATAATAAGCTGTCTGAGCTAATTAGTGGAGCTCGATGAGGATGATATAGCATCCAACCCGTCGTTGGTGATTTCTGTGAGATTTATTAGCAGTTTATCACACGCCGGCTGATATAAACAATGGATGGCTCCTCAAGGATAAAAAATTGACGGACATTTACCCTCGACATGTGTCTGACTCTGTGCTTTGTGTATTTGCCTTGTGTAAGTACGAATTTCGGTTGCAATGAAATTATGGAAAGGAGTCTTTAAAATGCGTTATTATGGCATGTAACAATATCAATTGCAAAATTACGGTGCCATAAGAATAATAAAGGGCACGATTCAGTGAAAAGGGGAGACGATTTAATTTCAAGAAGTAAATGTACTATTGGCAACAATATTTTAAACAAGTTAAGCACTGCTGTGAGTTCTTTTTATTGAATGGATTTTGTAGGCCAAAATTGTACATTAGGCTAAAGGGAACTTCTTTGCTCCGCCACCCCTCCATAACTTTGGTTCTACTTTCCGATTTTAAACCTAGTTTAGTACAGTGATAGCTAATCACAAAACGATTTAATTAATCTATTTCGATTAGCACGTGATGCAACTATGGCGTCACCATTTGTGTGTCAGCAAAATATTGCGCAATACCTATGACATCGATCGCAAAACTTAGTTAGACTAAGATTCTCAAAGCATGTGTTTGTGACTATCAATTTTCATTTGCAATTCAGTATTCTAAGATAAGATAAGTTCTAGGAAAAGTCACAAAACATCAGCTTCATATCTTGAATATTAGGAAAATTTAAGTCAAGGGTGGTGTATCCCCCCCCCGGCCCCCCGTGTAAGATAGGGTTAATTTTAAGCAATCAGTAGAGTTGAAGTAGTAAATTTGCGCTACTGTAAGCTTCGTGGAAGGTAAATTTTTAGTGAAACGTTCTGTTAATGTGTTGATCATCTGGTTTCAAAGCAACTTGTTGAAGAAGAGCGAAAATGAACTTAGAACAAGAAAAAACTTTTACACCTTCGCTTGTGTGGGGAACATTTCAAACATTCTATTGTTCAGACATCCGGGATCACATACAATCACATCATTAACGAGTATTCCAAGAGCAAGAGTTGGATATGAAATGGTAAGTAGCCAACTGAGAAGAAAGGCCCGCAGCGTCGAGTTGGCTATGTTACGATCATCTCATATCCGACAAACGCGAGCGGAATAACGTTTTATCAAACTTGATTTTTTTAAACCTATCGATACTTTAAAAAATGACAACTGAAAGTTATTGAGAATCATTTTTTAGCATTGCTATGTACACTACATAGTCATAGCTGATAACCGACTGATTGAGTGAATCAATCAGAAAGGTAGAAACGCAATATTCGAGATTGAAAATTGAATAATACTTATTTTAAAAAGCAATAGCGCGGTTTTTTCTTGCAAATCTTAGGCCGAGGGTTTGAAAGACGGACCGAGAGTATAGAGAGGACTGAAGTGTGAGAATTCCCAGTGAGTGGATGAGGGTGATAAGTTATTTTTTGTACAATTTTTTCGAACCAAGCTAGAAATTAAAAAAAACGAATGCAAATTTATAATGGAGTGCTGCAAAACAAAAAGTTTATAATGCCGTAGTCCCCCAGTCCCTCGAGAGCCCAAGCCCCAGACCCCTCAAGAGCCTGCTACGCAGGCTATAATGCCCGCGGCCGTTCAGCAACCAATCAGATTTCAAGATTTTCACTGGCCATATTATAGTATATAAATTATAATGACATCTGTGTTAACATTTTTTTGCATACATGAGAATGAATATTTTCTGCGAATTTTAAAGTTTAGAAAATAATATTTTTTTAGATTAAAGCCTATTTGAAATTATATTCACTTATCATTTTTCCATTGTGTTAAAAACTCTGCAAATTATTTGACAAATAAAGAACTAAACATGGTAATAATGTCAAGCTTTGGAACTGTTAGAATTTATGTATTCATGACATGACCTGCTACTTTTGAAAATTTCATAATTAGCTTAATTCATATTTTTGACAGCTGGTGTCAACGATGCTTTTTTTAAAACAACTGCCTCTCAAGGAAAGAACGAATGACATCATAACTAAGCTGCGAAGTCTTCATTACTTCCAACTGGAAAAATACTCTTCATTTCTGCCAGTTGCTTGTGTGTCCTGATGTTTGTTCGCGTACGTATATTGTCAACCAGGCTAGGAAACCAATTCGATTTCTTTTTATATGTGTCAGTTTCCCAACATGAAATTTTGAAGCAAAAAAAAAAAAGCACTAAAGCGCTCGTTAGCTGTTCTTCTTGCTGGCACTGCTGTTTTTAAAAAAACTTACATTTTAATACTGTTATAAAACGAAAATGAAGTCAGATTTCCTTGCAAACAGATCTGCTAACATTTCTAGTATTACCAGCGAGAGCTAAGCTGAGTTTCCAGAAACTGTAGGATTCAATGAGTGTTTCTTAATTAGTGATATGTAAATCTATATGTAAATGATAATGAATAAATGGAACAGGTAACAAGGAAGAAAATACTTGATAGGATCTTTTTTATGTCACATATCAAATGAAACGGATGAAGTAGACAATTCGCCGGAGGTCGGTCGGACGAATTTTAATTGCTAAAAGTTATGTTAATGAAAAATAGATGTAACCAGCTGAAAACTTTAAAAAAATACTTACTAGTGTGATAGAAACTACTGATTTTACGGAGAAGAGTTTGAACTCGAGTAAAGGGAGAACTCTAACTTACCAACGCAGCGAGAGACAGTGGGCAAAAGAATTCCGTTTCGACAGCCTCGTTCACCATACTCCTGGAAGCTAGATACGTCGCACAGCCTTCTCATAAAAAAGAATAGTTCATTCAAAGCTTGTAGCGTTGACTACACGCTCAAGGGAATGCCTTGTGTCACAATGGCTGCTTTGAATTCGACATTTAGCAACAAACCAGCAGAGAACGAGAGTGAACTTCAAAATGCCTTTGTTTCGACTACAGCTGGCAAGATACAAAGCACAACATCGGGTTTATTTCCTGTGCGATGGAATACTGACTCGCTCAAATTAGAGCTCGATATCCGGTCTTCTCTTGTTTGCACTCAATATCACAATCTAAGCCTCAATTTATCATCCGGCAATTTCGTGCGCTCTTGAAAGTACCGCTTAAACGACTTGTAACTATCTGAGGACACGTGCAAATTTTGGTCATCACCGGTCACTCAAGGAAGTTGTCGGTCCAGCAGGTTGGCAAAATCACTTAATTTAGCGCCTGCTAAAACATGTCTTGGTTAATTGTAATGAATTCGAATACGCCCACTCCAAGGAGATGAATTTAAATTTATGTTGACTAATATCAGTACTAAGTTGCAAGTAGCAAAGAACATTCGATTAAGAACACCATACACGAAGCTATAACTATGGGCTCGAAAAATACCACGGACATGCTTCTTTTCTGTGTACTTTGTTCTTCTGAAAATGATAAGTACTCCTTTAATTTCTTACCCCTGAAAAATTTTCCTTCTTGGTTAGAATGGTTTGTGCGATATCGATAACTCTTTACATTTTGGAGAAATCGCTAAATTTAGTAGGTGACCAAAACTCGAGAAGAACTAAATAGGTTTTTTTTAGATTCGAACGTGTATCGAATCTTCCTCTTTCGGCCTCGGATTATCCCCCTCCCGCTCCATTTAAGCACCAGAATGTTGCAAGATTCAATGAAAGATTCACTAAGACTGAGATTTAAAACTTCAAAATTTGAAGTAACATTCGTTTAGTATCAGCTTAGTAAATAAATGATTGGTTGAAGGATTATTCCCGAGCTCCGTTTCTCGGCGCTGACCAAAAGGGACGCGGGCTCTAGGAACGAGATTGCTCGGATCACTCTTACACATGCGCAGTATTGGAGCATAGACAACTAATTTCCCGTTGAACACCGGGTGTTTTCAGCTGAAACTAGCATATTCGCATCAAATTCTTGTTCCTTTTATCTCCGTTAAGGTTTTGTTGGATTTCATAAGGCTGCCTCTTTTCACCTATTCGTCCCAGTTCATAGCTATGATTGACGCGGTCAAGTCAAAGGCTACCTAATTTCCATCCACGAATGCATAAAGATACTATACAGGCTACACATTACTATACAGGCTATTCTTCTAAATAAATTTAGAATTTAAATAAAACAAAAGCTGACTTGTTAACAAATGAGGACATATTTACCATAAGCACCAGTAAACTTCTGCAAAGCCACGTAATTTTAAATTCTATAAAACATTTAGTAGCGGCAAACACTATTATAGGATTTTCGTGTTGCGCTTTTAAGTGTTTGAACAATTTGTTTTTGTTTAAAAGTGATAAATGATATGTTCATATAGCTACGTCAAAACTAATGCCCTGCACTTGCCTATTTGCAAAATCTTTCCAATCAGTTTGTAAGCGTAGGATGTATCATATGAACAGAAATAAGGTTTTATCTTTAGTTGTGGAATGGCTAACTTCGCAACTGTATAGCCCAGGTGTACATGCACCTATTTGAATAATCTTGAATATCTTACCAAAGATATCACCAACAAAAATAAGAAATCAAATATAAACAAAGACTGCTTACCTAACTTTAAGAAAAACTTCAACTTTTCAGTTGTTCGGGTCTACAAAATGTAAAACAAAAAAACGTCAACATTTACGTGCTGTATGTTGTGAAAGATAAGACCTTGAATTCTAAAAGCTATAGATGTTATCATAGATGTGTAAATTAAAATAATTTTCCTGTTGGCCACGACTGACAGGTGATGTCATTTTTTCTTTCGGCTTCACATCAACTTCTCAATAAAAGTGTATTCATTTTGCTTTGTATTTTCAAAAAAAAATGTGTTCGTAAAGTTGGATCTTCTCAACTACACTTGAAACAAAACAAACTTATTTTAATTCCAGTTCTGATTCAAAAGTTTGTATTCGACGAGAATAACAATTTATCTTTGGTTTTATTACATTTGCCGCTTTTATTCCACCATTTATTGTTGATAATCTTGTCATGTGACGAGGACCACGCATGCCATATGGGGATTCGTTAAACGCTTATACATTTATCATCACTCTCTTTGCAAGCCCGCAAGTCTAATTTTGTTTCAGCTCCGTAGCGACAGACACAATCTCTGAATCTCGTGAATAAACAACGTCCAGTTTGGCGCCAAACTTTTTATCTCGTTTCTGAAACTAATAGAACTTGCTTATGACTTGTCGATCTCGGTTAAACAACAAACAGCCGCCCCACTTTGCTTTTGAATTTTTCACATTTCCACATTGGAAGATTTCTATATTGCCGGGTGCCTCATTTCCATCCTGTCATATTTCTATATTTCCACACTTCCACATTGCCAGATTGCCTCATTTCTGCATTTCCAGATTTCCACATTGTCAGATTTCCATGTTTCTACATTTCCACTTTGCAAGGTTTCCAATTTGCAGTACTAGTGTTCCTAAATTTCCTCTTTGCCTAACTTCTACACTGCCATACTTCCACATTACCATGTTTCTTCATTTCTACTTTACCATATTGCCTTATTTCAGCATTTCCAGATTTCCACATTGTCAGATTTCTGCATTGCCATGTTTCAACGTTTCTACTTTGCCATATTTCCTCATTGCCATACTTTCACATTGCAATGTTTCTACACTTCTATTTTGCCAAATATCCATACTGCCATATCATAGATTTCCTTTTTGCCTGATCCACATTACCATGTTTCTGCATTGCTAAATGATTTCCAAGTTTCATTATCACTGCGTTCTACAATTGCACCTTGCCTGATTTTTCAATCGCCAGATTGCCTTATATCCTTTCCAGGTTACCGCATTCAATTGCCGGATTTGGCCTTGTTTAATTTCTACATTTCTACTCTACCAGAATTTCACATTGCTAAATCGTTTCTACATTTCCACATTGCCAGATTTCTGTATTGCCATTTTTCTACGTTTCTATTTTGCCTCTATTACAATATTTCTACATTTTTACTTCGCCATTTATCCACATTGTCATATAGTCTACATTTCCCCATTACCAGATTTTCACTTTGCCACATCTCTAAGATTATATTGCCATGTTGCCTTGTTTCTACACTTCTCCTTTGCAAGTTATTCACATCACCATATTTCTGCATTGCCGGACTTCCCAAACGCTTTATTTCCTCATTGCACGCGCAATGTTTCTACATTTCCACTTCCAATTGCAAGATTTCCCCATTTCCACATTGTTGCCACGTTTCTACTTTCCAAATTTCCACATTGCCTCATGAGCATTTTCAGTTTCCACATTGCCAGATTTGCATTGTTTCTACACTTCTACGTTACCAGATCGATTTCCACATTGCGCTTTGCCTCGTTTCCACATTTGCTTGCTCAGTACATTTCCACATTGCCAGATTTCTGTATTGCCATTTTTGTACGTTTCTATTTTGCCTCTATTACCATGTTTCTACATTTTTACTTCACCTTTTATCCACATTGTTATATTTATACATTTCCCCATTACCAGATTTTCACATTACCACATCTCTACGATTATATTGCCATGTTGCCGTGTTTCTACACTTCTCCTTTGCAAGTTCTTCACATCGCCATATTTTTACATTGCCGGACTTCCCAAATGCTTTATTTCCACATTGCAATGTTTTTACAATTTCCTCTTCCAATTGCTAATTTCCCAATTCTAAATTGTTGCAACGTTTCTACTTTTCCAGAATTTTACATTGACACGCTGTTATATTCTTAAAATAAAAGACCAAATCCTAAAGCACAAACACTATTGAATTTAGAACTCTATTCCGATGACACATTCTATGCTCTTCTACCCGTTGTACGAACCTTTTTCGGGGGATGAAGCGGAATACTTCAAACCAGGCAAATATTCTCAAATATTAATATTCCCTGGTCTGGCTGGCCTAACACTCATATTTCCGAGGCCAAATAGTCAAATATTCATAATCTGAGGCCAAAAATATGCGAATGCAATATTCCAATATTCCGCTTCCTTTTGTGGTGCAATGCTTTCTCATTAGTACGTACAATATTATTGACAATGTGCACATGAACGTATAAGTGGATTGTTAATTTTTCTAACCCTTCTGCTTTTTTTCTTTAGCGATTTCAAAGTTCAGGATCACGTCTAAGTTCACGATGGTGCATACCAGGTAAATGTCAAGATGAAGAATAGATAGCTTTGTTTGTGGAATTTGGTTCTCGATGAAATTCTCACTAGCAAATTTTAAAGAATTTAATAGGTTTACCGCTAACAATGAGCGTCCTATCCTCAAAATTTGTTCTCGCATCCGCCATAACAGAGTACTATGTACTTCATTGTGTCATTAATGCACACACACG
>JANVCF010032343.1:0-10012 GCA_025388745.1 Hydrozoanthus gracilis
CCCCCCCCCCCCCCCCCATCGTGCAATAAAAGATTACATGGCACGGTAAAATGCGTTTTATCGCTTAACTGCCGCATTGGAGAAACTGACCGGTAGAAGACTGAGCGACCAAGCCAACGTCATACTTTCAAAACCATTTGAACCAAGGCCAAGGGCATTCTTTCAAAACAAGCAAGTTTGCTGTATCAAATCAAAACGCAGTCGGATTGTAAACAATCTTCGCAAGCGTAAGAAACATAAATAGGTTTTCTAACTCTAACCGAGTTTTGGCACGGAATTACTGTAATTTTTTTGGCTAAGTAGATGCACATTTTTCTTCTTTAATTTCTCGCTTTTTTCAGTTTCAGTTACTCGAATGAAGGACTAACACACTGGAAACTTAAACACGGTAAATTTTGCGACAGTGAATATTTGTGACCATAACTTTAAGTTTATACATTCACACAGCCTTCTTCAGGTTTCTGTGAGTGTTGCTGATGTAACACCCCGCACCACGTGTGCGGGAACCCAAACCGCAAACCATGATCTTACTTGTTGAACGAAAGGCCCTCGGTTCTTTCCCACACAGCCTTCCTAAACGCCGCTTCTGAAACAATTTTCCTTCTTGTCAAGAATTTTGACACTGCCTTTAGATTGAAACGTCATTGTTTACTCTAGGAATTTCTGTAAGTGATTTTGTTTAAGTATACAAAACAATTGGTACACTCAAAAGTCATCGTTATATTAACTTTAAGCTGTTATTGGCGTTTTGATAGCTCTAACAGACGCGGTGTTAAACAGCTTTTATTTTAAAAGAACCAGTTCTCTGTCCAAGTTTAGTGTTACAGATCCTTGGGTGTAAAAGAGGGCTTAATTTGCAGCGCAATCAGTAAATCCTTTTAAAGAAGCAGAGTTACGTTCTAGTAACTTAACCAAGATCTTAAGGACTCGACCAGGGTTCTTTGCGATCATTAGTTTGTACAGTTTATACCAAGCAAATGATATTGCTGGTTTGAACTCGAGTTTTTCACACTTCCGTGAAGTATTCTTCTGTTAAAGGAACACGCCATGCTCGAACGAGAATCGTTTCATGTCCGTCAAGCATGGAACAAGTGTGCCTAGGCAGTCGAAGACATTCAAAGTGCCAACTGCATTTGAGTTAGTCACATTTTTTCACATCAGACAATAACCATCTTATAACAGTATTTTAGTATTGACAGTTAAGCCACATCTTTCCTACAATTCGTGGTCATGTTAATTTTTATTGCTATTTTTGCACTCGATCTTAAGTTGCACGTTATGTTTCGCTTACACGTGGCTCTGACATAAATAGTGCACCAAGAGAAGTTATTATTTATTTTAAAAAGTATAATTAACAATTATTCCAAGAGCGCGCGTTAAATATGAGACGAGGCGCGTAGCGCCGAGTTGGCTATAAATCATCTCATATCCAACAAGCGCGAATGGAATAATTGTTTTGTTAAATTTAATTAGTTTTCTAAACTCTTCCGTACTTAAAAATAACAGCTAAATTTTATTCAGAACCTATTTTTTGGCTTTACAAACACTACGGTCAGTTTCCATATTTGGTGAACTCCGAATATGAGCTGATAACCGAGACTGAATGAACCAATCAGAACGCGCGGATCGCAATATTCGAGATAAAAAAAATTTAATAACTTTTGTTATTTTAACCAAAAAACTAAAATAACTTTCAAAGCAAATTATTGATAAAATAAAGTGTGTTCAAAAAGTTACTTTTCACCCGTTACTCAGTCCTCCAACGGGCGTTTCCTCCATAATCTAGCTACTAGCTGTAAGAAGGGAAAAACTGAGCCGCTAACCTCTTACTGTATAATTAGAAAACAGGTGCCAAAGGCAGGGCAGAACATGATTAATAGAGATAGCTGGAATGACCTAGCTCAGAATCCAAAGTAAGAAGGATTTGATGTGATGACAACATTACTTAAACTTGGTAACTATAAGCCACAAATATCGCGTACACTTCAATGGCAAAAACATTTTCACAACACCGTTAACAAAACTTCACCCAGCATTGCCTTCATTATCGTTTCTATTGTCTTGCATGGTATCTGCAAGTGCGCGCGACTCTTTCGTCAGCTATATCAACAGACTGGGGCCAGCGCTTGACCATATTACTGGTGACAGAAACACGAACAGAGAGGGCCGGGTTTCTCTTCCCGGGAGATTCATTTGTCTAACTCTTTTTTGTGATTTTTAGGTGCTGTTTCAGAAAAGAACTACTTGATGTCCACATATTTGATAGCAACTTTTTTCCTTCTCGTCACTGTTTCGACGACGTTAGACGCTAAAGGTGAGTAGATTTCATCTTCTAGAACACGGCCATTTGATAGTGCGCTGCTTATCACGGCTGCTTGATATATCATGGATTCAGGTCACATTATCCCGTAGCTTTTCCTGGTAAACAACTGAGGTTGTTTTCGAGAACTATCCGCGTTTTTGTACTTTCTACCTTAAATAAAAACCTAAGCATGCGGAGTTGTCGTTCATGCTGGGCCAACCGGTTCAAGTCTCAAGTGAAGGCCCCCTCGGGTGCGCTTTATTATCTGGCAGTTCTTTTGACTCGTTGTCCTTAATAAATTATTAACATCACACTGAAAGTGAATAAGGAAAGTGCGAAATTACATTCAAATTTGAGCAAAAGGAAAATGAATTAAATGCATGCTTTTATTGCAAAACTTGTTGCCGGGAATCGATCTTTTAAAATCCGTTGGGGCGAGGTAAAGTCAATTAAACATTGATAGGGCAATATGCGATATAAAAGACAAAATAGCCAGAGAAAGGAAGGCCAGTCGTAATTTTAGTTTAAAATCTCAGCATCTTAACAAGATGATTTTCGCAATCTGCTTTCCGCCTTTTTATTAAGCATATCGAATAAAGTCTTGCATTTAGTTATTAATGCTCATGGCTGTTTTTTTCAACAAAAACAGAGTAAAACTGTATTCTTAATTCTATAGATAAGGTTAAACACCCGCTGTTCCATTCCAATATCTTATTTGTATGAAATTTTCGGGAAAACACTTGTTGTTGAATCTAAATCCAGCAAGGTTGAAACCAGATCTCGGTTGCTGAGCTAAACCAGCGGCTGTTTCTGGTTTGTAGACCGTAAAGCGCTTTTGACCATGCAAATTTTTCCCTAACAAGTCCAACGAAACAAAAGTGTTCCAGACCCTTGGCACCAGTTCATTTTCGTGTTATTTTCTTTCATTGTTCGTTTCTTCACCGGATTTAGTACTGCGTTGTTTGGGAGCTGCATCGTTATCGCCAATTGAAAAGCAAACTTCATGTTTCCTGTTACAGGGTTTTCATTAACAAGCGATTCTGTATTTTTATGAAGCACTAACCACTCTATTGTTGAATTATAATTACAAAGCAAACGTCCAAACGAGCCTACACTCTAAATTTCGAAAGTTAATTAAAAAGACATCTATTTATGATTCTTATCAGCTGTCTTGCAGCAATTGTTTGCCAATAAACATCGTTTGTAGAACCCACCTTCTTAAAAAATAGAGCAGCTTTGACATCCACCTATCTGTTCTACCCTTGCTTAATTTAGAAATTTAGTTGGCCTCAAAGTACTTTTGCCACTGGATTAACTCAATAATCGTACCTTATTGATTTTTTAATTCATTTATTTACTGATCTTGCCTACCTTTCTTGAATGAAAAATAATAATGCCGGGACCAACGGCTTAACGGTGAACATTGCGAAAGAAAGGCGCACGCATACAAACAACTACGTTGTCAAGAGAAGCAAAGCGAAAGTTAAATGCGATTTCATTTTTCAAGCATAATAGTGGACAAGCAAAATAGATTTTTTGTCAGGGTAGCCACCAGGAAGAATTTTTAATGGATTTGAATTATATTTGAAATTAGGACATTTTTGCTTCTTTATTGGTAACTCATAACGAACTTGTTAAGCAGAAATATTTTAATTTGTGTTTGTGGTTATAGTGGAGCACTGTTGGTTGTTGTTCGTCGTGATGACAAAAATTACCTTAGCTAGTACGATGAATGCGCACAAGTAGTACAGGTGGGGACGGACATGAGACATATTATGTGTACCAAGACTGAAATTGGGATGTGACAATGAATGTTTTGATCATCCAGTTGATTATAAGTAAGAAAAATAAATCACTTACTGAAGTTTTCACGAAACGATCGACATTTCGGCCGTATTCTTGAGGACTCTACCGAATCAGCTTGGACCAAGCAAGTGCCATCAGGCATGTCTTGTAGCACACGGTCCCACAAACCGCATGGCTTCCTTCTTGTTGAGTGACTGATTGGCTTTCACCTCTTTCCCACACAGCCTCCTCAACGAAACTCGGGTCACTCTTTTCAATTAGATCCTTGACAAGGAGAAAAAAAAAAGGTTGACACGCAGCATTAAGAAGGCTTCACATACTGTACGCCATCTATTATCACACTTTATGTTTGATTATAGCTTTTCCAATCTCAACACATTTGGTTTTTTTGGTTCAATTAGATAAATGCGTCTTCCAAGCGGAAAATGGTGGATGCTGCGCGATTCCCTTCATGTTCAATAACAAAACCTACACCGAGTGCACTGCAGACGCGGTCACAGAGAACTGGAAAAGGCAATGGCACAACCCTTGGTGTCCCCTCCAGCACACCGCCAAGAGTCGCCTCAAGTGTGTGCGAGGCGGTGAGTGAACATGTGCTCCTCTTGTTCATCAAAACTACTCCTAAGGCTCTTTTTCCAGAGTTCTTGAGGAATTCAATTCAAGTTTGAGTCTAACGCTTTCCCTATGATGACTTAGTATAGAGTGAAATAGACATGAACACCAGAGCGTGTTTCTTCTTCAGTCTAATACCCTAACCTCCAACAATATTACAATCAGCTTGTGTAAAACAATCAAGAAAAATGTGTTTAAACTGAAACATATAATTATAAACAGTTGGATATGTAAAGAATTGCCCATTCTAGTTTCTGTTCTCTGTTGTTATAGACTGATTCTACTAGTTGCTTAAGTTTATCTCCTCACATTCTTTGCATATTTGGACGGTCTCAGATATGAAATGCGGGGGAACTCGGTTTCAGCCTGCTGGGGTAATATCGTCATCCAACTATCCTAAAAGCTACAACACTACAACAGAGTGCATATGGAAGATCACGGTAAAACGGACCAATAAGATCACACTAAATTTCACGGATTTCGCTTTGGAGCCAGACGGCAGCTGCCTTGCTTCACTCACAGTTTACGACGGCTTAAACGTAACTGACCCCAAACTTGGTACTTTTTGTGGCATCGAGTCCCCAGGAAGTCTACACTCAACTAGTAACAGCTTACTTTTAATATTTCGGTCGTATGCACGCATCCAAGGGAGAGGTTTTAGAGCGTTTTATGACTCTGGTAAGTGATAGGAGGATTACTTAAAAATTACCAAATTTTTAGTCAATACAACAATTAGACGTGCAACTTATAGGGAAATAGTAATAATGATTATAGCAGTAACAATAATAGTGTTAACAATAACAAAAGTAATAGTACCGATGAGAATGATATTCAAACGAGTAAGTCTTTTGACTTTGAGCCAAACAGAAGACAAGAGGTACGATACGTCGCGAGGTCGGGTAAGGAAGGGCGATCGGAAGAAGGACAGGAAGCACTAGTGCGGACCGTAAGGCTGCGGGACAGTCAGTGGCAGCTGTCGTGCAAGTATAAAATGATGACACGGGGGGAATAAAGCACCTTCAATTCACGACAACCACAACTAATTATTGATCAATTACTAGCGACTACTAACGTTGACGTTAATAAACACAAACCAGAACCGTTAGTTAAGACTGCCGGGAATATGTTAATGGAAAAACACCGAGAGAATGTACGTTGAGAAATGCAGATGCACAGACTTGACATAGTACTTGTTAAGAGGAAGAAAACAGTGGCCATGATGCGATGGGGACGTAAATATGGCAAGTAAAGGAAAGAAGAAAGAAGAGAGGTTGCTTGCTTATGGAATAGCGAATCATGCGTAGTTCCCGTGGTAGTTGGCGTCCTGGGGATGATTAACGTGTAGTTTCCGTGGTAACTGGCATCCTTGGGATGCTTAGTGTGTAGCTCCCGCGATAATTGGAATCCTAGGGATAATAAATATGTAGTTCCCGTGGTAGTTTGCATCTTTGGGATGGTAAGTGTATAGACCCTCAAGAAGTTGGCATCCTCGGTAAGGCTAATAAGTAGTTTCTGCGGTAATCTGCATTCTACAGATAGTAAGTGTATAGTTCCCGTGGTAGTTGGTATCCCTGGCGTAGTGACTAAGAATCTTACTTAACATTATAACACTCATGTTGAGCTTTTATCGTCAGTTACAGTAATAGTTGTCTTGACAAGTATCATGCTGGTGCACTTTGCTCTTTCTTATTTGTGCACATAATCATAATGGTGAAAAACACCTTCGCCTACGTTAAGTTGCTGCTGTAGTTAATAAATACTTGAAAAATTCACTAATCGGTTTTTACCTCTAGGAGGTTGTCGGGTGCGAACATATGGTGGGAACGGCGGGGGAGAGTGTTGCTCGTTTCCTTTCATCTACAAAGGCAAGCGGTATAATGAGTGTACCACAATAGACGCTACAAAGGATGGACTGATTGATTTGCCTTGGTGTGCTGTAACTCCAAATTATGATCAAGACAAAAGGCGTGGAGTCTGCATAAGGGAGCTTGGTAAGCGTTTAGAATTACAGTTTTAAAATACAAACTGCCAAAGATTTGCAAAAATCAACAAGATCCCATCTATGAGGGTTAGTTAGCAGTCTTAACAGAAGAGAGTGTTCTCTTGTAAATCAACACCAGAAATATTGATTTGGTTCTGTAGCAGCTGAAGCAGTATATAACCGTTAGTGAAATATTAACACAAATCAACTATACAGTGGTGGTTTTACTAGTCTGATAGATGAAAGTGTATGTGTTTATAAACTCAATATTTTCTAGAAATTCTGCGATTTGGAATTAAACAAACTAGTATGATATTAAATTATCTTTCTTGAGCCAGACTGTAAGTTGGTTCAGTCTTGTGTTCTCCCCATGCACGGGTCCATCGGAAGGGTTTTTCAAATATTAGTGCTACTGAACCTGAAGAAGCTCTGTTATTTAGTTGCTTTCGAAAAAGGCAGTCGACGCCGCAAATCTCTAAAGTGCGTATTGTAAGAGCGAAAACCGCGTGAGTGGCTAAACCTGTTTATTAGGTAAGTTGGAGGCAAGTATTTAAGACAAAAAAAAACTCAGCTATGGTTTGCTAAACGAACGCTATACCCCAGGTTGTGATACTTCGTGTCCTGCAACAATAACTCAAAGCACTAACGAGAAGGCAATAAATTTCTGCTGAATGGCTTGTGAGAAAAGAAGGTTCTGTTGTTCAACTTCTTATTCAATCAATTTCTTTGCTGTTATGTTACGCACGCACGCTACCCGGCCTTTTATTTGCCCGTGTTTTGTATTTTAATTGTTATACGTTTAAAAAATATTGAGATCTTTCACACGACTCGAGCTCCGTCTAACCGTACCGTTCGTGACAGGCGAATGCGGGAAGAACAAGTTCCGCTGCACCAATGGCCACTGGTGGACACAATGTATCGATCAGCGACTTCGCTGTGATGGACATGATGAGTGTGCAGACGGGTCGGACGAGGAAGGCTGTCGTAAGTCCAAATTTTAACACCCATATCCCTTAAACTTATTTATTGTTAAAGCCTAATTTATGCTTGATTGCAATAGGAAAAGGGAACCGACTCAACGTAACGTTGTTCCGTCATGGCGAAGTGATGTTAAGTCGTTTAGCTACTCGAGAACATCACTATAAACACCGTAAATCAGTCTCCAATTGCAGAAGCACAGAAGAAATCGTCGAAAAAGTACAAAAGATTAGGGTTTTCGATTCAGACTCTGACTAGACTGACTGACTAGAAGCTTAGTTTCAACTTGCAGTTTTTTCCCTTTTTTGGAGCAGTTTTGAAACGCTCATCAGTTGCGTGTTTGCCATACATTGTGGGTATTTCTCAACATTTATTTTTTTATATAATTTTATTCTTCATATTTAACCAAAAAATTGAACTAGTTGGTAAATTTTTTATACGTTTTGCGGAATTAAAGACAGATTAAACTTAACATATGAAAAAATGTTTGCATTTGTTTTTTATTTTTAGTGCTCGAAGATAAATAGAGATTACTTCATGGTTGCTTCACTTGTACGACACTTTATTCACTCGTTGTGAAGATTCGCTAGACTCTCGTTCGTTGTAGCGAGTCTTAACAACTCGTGAATAAATATCGCACGCGTTCACCAACCATGAAGTAATCTCTGTTTATCTTTGAGTGCTAAAAGTATCTCCCATGAGTAAGCAAAGTGATTAACGTTTTCGACTTGTAATCCTAGGATCGCGTAATCGAGCCCATGTCAGACAGCTGTGTTATGTCCTTGAGCAAGACACTTTACCCAACTTTTTCCGGTCGACTCAACTTTGTAAATAAGTACCTTCATTGGTTTAGTGTCTTGTCTTGGGGGACTCCAGACACGATTAGTCTTTACTACTTCTGGAGTCCCAACACTTATGTAATGTTATTTAACTATTTAAATATTTTGTAAAATATTAGTGTGAATAAATATATTGTATGAGTCAAAAACTCTCATCCGCTTTGCCCTACGAATACCGGCGATAAGATCTGATGAGCCACGTAGACCTTAGAAAGGATTTTAAAAGCACCGATGATGTGGTTTGACAACAGATGGCGTGCCTGGAAATTGTGAGCGTTTTCAGAGGTCCCATCAACTTCCTAAGTCGTTGGGACCTCTGAAAATGCTCACAATCCACTTGTGTTGCTTTAATTATGTTTCTAGCAGTAAGTCTTTAAAATACTTAAAGCGTCCTCATTGCTTAGTACCAAACAATTTACTTTTCTTTGCTTTTACTAATATTATTCCATACTATGGAGCACAATAACACCATATAATCGGCAACAAAAACATTTTAGTGACTAAAACCCAATTAGAAACAACAGCGAAAACAAAACAAGAAATAATAAAGATATTTTAAAGAAGTTATCTCAAACTTCAAATCATAGTAAAAAAATCCTCTTTTTTTACTTACAGCTGCAATGTTAAATCCTTATAAATGCGAAGAGTACCAAGTTGTGTTCCTTCTAGAAGCAAAAAAGTCGGTTAATGTACAGTACCGAGTGGGGAGAAAATGCAGCTACACCAATGCTTGCCGCAAGTTGAACTCTTCTGCTTTGAGTAAGTTAAGCAGCAGTGAAAAAATCTTTATTATTAGCTTTGAAATTCCCAAGTTCGCAACCAATCATTTGTGAAATGTGTTAAGTTGGGAGAGCAACCAAGGGAAGACAATCTGTTTTCTTTGTACTCAATTTTATCTTATTCCTCTTTATCTTGGTTTAGACACGACGTGTTCGAAAGGCGACTGGTTTGGTTGTGCCAATGGCAGATGTATTCCTCGTCTGTTTGTATGTGATGGCAAGGACGACTGCGGAGACCGCACTGATGAAAGTAAGTACCCTAAACTTGTTTTACCGTTTCTTAGTTAACATTGATACGTCAAATACTCTATTTTTAGGGTTTTTTTCCTTTTTCTGGTGTTTTACTTTAACTTTTGTTATCACTGATCCTTAGAGCTGGACTCTTGCAAACATCAAGCATCGGATAAAACAGACGGTAAAAGAAGAATTTATGTCACTTTATATTTACAGAGTATGGAAAAGTATAAAACCATTACTAAAAAAACATAAGAATATACTTTGGTTCAATTTACATTTAATTAGCAATAATTAATATTCTGATTACACTTGCCTTAATAAGATACAGTAGATAAGTCTTTATAAGCTACAGAGGATGAGTAGAGACATGATCAAAACATGTCTTGAAGCATAAAAAATGTTGTCCTTTTTCTCGAACTTATTACTGTCTATTATCTATGCAATTTTATATTGCTGTATCGTGATTTCGAATAATCAT
>JANVCF010032565.1:0-13818 GCA_025388745.1 Hydrozoanthus gracilis
GGGTGGGAGAGAGAGATAGAGGGTCATAAAGGTACTGGGGGCAGGAATTAAGGTTTAGGGAAGCAGGAGGTTCTGCCCCCTTTGTCCTCCCCCTCTCCTACGAAAGGAAGCTAAGAACTTGAAAATGTAGCCCTAAAATTGTTGCAACTTCTTTTTTTGAATGAATGGCAATGGAAATATCATGGCATTTTGATTAAAGATTTCTTGAATGTGATACTTGGATTTCGTTGTTGTTAAATAACATAATAAATATCCAATTTAAATTAAACTATTATTTGAGTGCTAAATAAATAAAATATTTTACCCCAACTTGCAGCTCGAGGTAGTGCACTTGAAAGCGGGAAAAGAGGGTCAATTGATCTCTACGATGTGTCAAATCTTTTTTCTCCTACTACACGCTGCGCACCTAAACTAGACCAGATTTGCATCGCAAAGGTGATGAGTGACATGCAGAAAGCTGATTACAAAAGTTTGGAGAGGAAACAAGAAAATCTGTACAAATATCTCGAATGTTTTCAGGTACGTTTAATGGTGCAATGACATATTTTACTACGAATATTAGTTAAATCATTTCTCCAAGGTCCCTAACTTCCTTTCTTCTAGACAATGTCTTTGCAGAAAATAGCGTGTCATTGATTAGCAGAACAAATCATACCCCATGAGCTATAAAAACTCATGGAAGCGAAGGGAGACTATGAACCACGTAGCTTAATCAAGTCATGAAAATGATCCGTTTACAACGACCGTATGCAGAAATTGCGGCGTTTTTCAGTTTTCTCTCTTTTACATTCAAATTAGCCCTACTATAGCCTCGTTTTTTGTAAGTTTAAGGCAGGAGTACACCTAAGCTTTTGCTGGATAGTCACGAAAGATATTTGAATAAGAAGAATATTGAGTAAAATTAACAAACCGTTGCTCCTGGCAAGGGACTTTGACAGCTTTGGTTTGAGGACGGTTTGGCTTTTTTACACCAAATATTAACTTCAAAATTAATTTTTAAATTTTCAAAAAGATAACAAAACTCCAAATTCTCTTTAAAAATACCAATCTTCAAGAAAAGAAATGCAACTCAAACTGCTCCATATCTTTAAAAATGTTAAAACTTAAATATTTTTTAACGACAGATTTCACATCCCTGCTATGAAGACATGAGTAACAAACATTGCGAAGTCAAGCAAACGTTTCACTGCACTAATCACTTGATGGATGATTGTTTGCAGAAGAATAATAACATAATTGATGACTACGAATACATGTCAGGTAAGACAGTACACATGTAGATATTATGTACGTCTATACGTGTCGCACAGTACCCATCTTCCACTGTTCTTGTGCAAGTTCTTTGTCATAATTCTTCATAGTGTTTGAAGAAACACGAATCCTCAGGGCTACTCCAGGTCTTTAAGTCGCCGCGATTCAGAGCGACTCGTTGCGACTTAGTGCAATATAAGGCGAATTAAAGCGATTGAAGGCAACTTAAGGATCTGGCCGGAATAGGGCTAATCCTCGATTGATGACTAGTTGGTTTAACCTCAACGGTGTACGAGTTCCAACATATCAAGAAAGCGAGTAGTTTAATTAGTGAAGTGTTCCTCAATAAACAAATAACAACAGCTAGATAAACTCACATAAAATAGCAAGCAAAGATGCAAGGAAAGTCTATCACTTCTTATACAACATAGCTGACTCCATTATGTGGTCAGCGGTAAACCTGAGTTCTTAGACCTTGCGGTCAGCGGTAGTGTTAGCCTTTCAGTGTTTTCTTTGTGTCAGTATAACAGTGCGCTTGAAGTGATATGCTTATTGAATTGTGTTACCACCATATTCTTTGTCAATAACTGTTTTTAGCCAACCACAAAGTTATCATCTTTTCCTGACGAACTTAAGCAATGATCAAATGCGAAAATACTAACCATGTTTTTCCCGCAATTTTTTGGTTAGGAGGGTACTACGTAATCCCAGCGGATCGCTCCCAAAGTAATCCTAAAGCAAAAGCACTGCTGCATAACAAACCGAAGGAAGAGGAACACATTTACCTCGAGTTGATATAGAATAATAAAAAAATAATTACTAAACTTAAAGTCCCTATGAAGCTTACTCAATTAATTTCCAGATGGAAAGAAGATACCTTTAACAATATTAGTAATGTTCGAGAATGAGATATTTCCTCGCTATTCCTGTTACATTTTTTAGGCTTTAAACGCGCAAGAGGCATATGACGTAGTATGAGGCATGAGGCAGAAAAATGTTTTTTTGTCTCAAGACATTGGACTCTGGCTACAATAGTCACCATGTTATAACTTTAACCAATGAATCATTCCCTTTGAAATTATTTGAAATAGAATTTTTTTTTTAAAGAAATATGAAAGTTTTAAAGAAAGTCCACACAAATCACTGCTACCACGTCACAGGTTAAAAGTCCCCGGCCTGCTCGGTCAACATTTATGCTCCAATCTTTTCTTGATTAAAAAGCAATTTTAGACTTTGGTTATTCGAATTCCAAGTTCTTAGGTTACAACAGTTTTGATATAAGAAGTAAAAAATTAAGCTTTATAGGGACTTTAAATAATACATGATGCAAAATAGCAAAACATCTAGCATATTCTATACTGCAGTACAGCACAAACAGTTTAGAGTATAGTTACTAGTAAAGTTGCATTTCTTAAGAACTTTAATTTATAGTTCAGCTGAAATACCCTATTTTTGTAAAAACTGAATGTACAGTGTTAAATCATGAGAACTGGGCATAATTTATTCTGTGAAACTTAATTGATTTTTTTAAACTTTCAAACTGTAAGCTTGAAGGTAATATTTGAAGCCCATTTGTTCAATGTCTGATTTGTTCTTGCGTGATTGATATCCTCTACATCAATTCTTTCCGTTATATTATTGTACAGTTAAGAAAATATCCTAAATTTGACTCTGTTTTTTTAAAAAAGTGAAATCAAAGGGTCACGATTACCAACACGGCTTATATACGTAATATGATATAATTTAGTTATTATTTATGATAGTATTATTGCTAGTACAATTACAGATGAAGAGCCTTCATATGCAAGATACACTGTAATAATCCCTTATTATCATCTTTGCTGTTAATTATAATATCAATAATTGTTAATTATATTATCAATAATATTTTCACGAAGTTTCATTTTCTGCTTTCGGTTATATTTTTTTCCCTTAATAATAGATCTTGGCTTTATACAGTGGAAAAGATAAGTCCAAAGTTTTTCCATTGATTTATTAACTATATGTTGTTGAAAAAAAATGTCACTAAAATTGTTGAATGCCTAACGTTGAGATAGTTATCTACTCGATACAGACAAAAAATATTATTTAACAGTCTTCAAGGCAGTTAGAGCGAACGGCTCCTATTCAAAGTTCAAAACAAGTGCTTCAGTGAACTTAGACCGAAGTGCAATAACAATTAAAATATAGTATTTATCTCATGATCTACCAGAAAGTCTTTCAGCTTGCCTATAGTTAATATATATATATTTATTTCTAATTTATTTATTCATTCAGTCAGTTAGATACACTGTGTTTTGGAATGTATCGGCTGATCAGATTTGATAGTAAATAGAAAAGGATCAGATCGATATTGAATAATCAAAGAAAAAACGTTTTACTCAAGTCATGTAAAAGAACTTCAAATGCTGTATGAAATGTATTTATGTTAATAAATGTTACCTAATATCTATTAGACACAGCTTTGTATCTTTGTAAGTGAGTAAGCCTCATTCGCTATAGCCGGTGAAACATCTCAACTATTTTAACCAACTTCAAACCAAAGTAGACCAATGAACTTTCTTGAGTGTGTCTTTTTAAGCAATATTTTCCGATTTTGTAAACACTATCCTATTAAATATTGTTATTTTTGGTTTTCACGCTCTCCCTTGAGACACAAAAGAAAAAAGACGAAGCTGGTGCGTAGTTGTCCTAAACACACACACACACACACACACACACAAAATTTGAAGTTTCTTTTGTTCATGGACGGTCCGTAAGAACAATAAACGGCAAAATGATTGTGTCAATTTGTCAACTTGTGCATATAATATTGGTGCCTAATCCCACTAGTTGTTACATAGAGAATTTTACATGATCGATTGATTGATTTATTCACTGTATGTACAAATGAATAACGCGAAATTAATTCAGTGAGGCAGACTACAACAGGCCGTAGGCCCCTACATGGTAGCCCCTGCACCCGAACCAAAAAAACTAGAAAACTTCAATTTAGTAGGAAAAAGACTGCAAACTTTAGAACACTAGTAAATATCGTAAACCTTCCCGTAATTTCCCCTAAGCATAATAATAATAAACTTTCGAAACATGGACCCGAAAGCCAAACAAACTTTAATTAACCAGAGCGATTAATTATAATTACTTAATAAGTTGATCTATTTTGCAAATTACATTGCCAGGATACTATATACTAATTTGAATCAAATATTAAAGTGGCATCCACGATTTTTATCAACACGTGTGCAAGGTAATTCTATATAATTCAGCCAATGAGCTTTGATTATTTTCTCGCGAATATAAAACATGCAAATGAGGTAAAAGTTCTGCAGTTTTTAATAAATTATATGAGATTTACCACGTTTACTATCTTGTGTTGAAATGACTGATCATTAGCAGTTTTAATTAAACCAGGCAAAAAATTATTAAGAAAACTATCTGGTTTGAAAACATAAAAAATAGTAAAAGAGCTTGGTTATTACATACAGCCTCTAAAAGTTTTTAAACGTGTAAAAGAAATTAATAAAGCTAGAATCGAGCAAAAAGGGATCAAGGGAACCACGTTTTTATGTATTACAGGTTTGTTAGATTAATTAGCAAAACAGCGTTAAAAACCTATTCAGTTTGTGAAAATTTAATAAATAAGTTATTCTAAAGATACGTTTTAAAAGTTTTATTTATTTCCGAAGATTCAAGATTCTCTATAGAACAACACAAGAGGGATATGACTAATTCGTTGAGACAAACACTAAAAAGCACTTTTTTTCAAGAGCTATTGCCATAGATAACAACAAACAGAGAATGATCGAAAAACTTCAATGAGCTGTCGGATTACCCTCGTATATAAATGTCTTGCATTATATTGGCTACTCTGCTTGTCGTCTACAACATATATAAGATTATAACAACATACTCATAGCACCAAGTGGAAGTAAATAATAAAGAGAAACGCATGTATATTAAGCTAAACGTTTTTGCTCAAAAACAAAATTTAACCGCTCTAGTTAGGCCAGTTGAAAAATATATTCCGGTTTATAACATTAGCGTGCGCACTGAATTACGGAGTGCACTGACTGTTATGTTTTTCATTTTTGATAACGAAATAATATGACGGAATTGTCAAGAAATTGTTTCCCTGTTGCGAAACAACAGGCGGAGTGAGGAGTGAGAAACAATTTGGCCGGCGGCATGTTGCGACTTTTGAGTCCCAGTGCGTGTTGTCAATGAACAAGCAAGGTTCGTAAAGTTTTGAATTCTAGAACATGTAAGAGAAGAACATTATGCTTTTTAAAGAGTACAATGAGACACGATACAATGTACACGATCAATAGATTGTATTCAATATTGACCGTACTCCTGGGCTAAAGTGGTGTAACGACTCGTTTAAGTCCACAAAAGATGAAACCTATAAAAAAAATAACGCCCACCCTCAATGTATTTTGGAAAAATTTCGATGATAAACCGAATTATTTTTTAAGGAGCCTAGCCGTAGTTAAATCTTCAGTAATCAAACTCTTAAACTCAACAATGGTTTACTTTTTGGCCGTGAAGCTACTTTTGTACCCACAAAATCTAAATTTATAATCTAAAAACCTGTTTTATTATTCCACAGCTTAAGCGAACTTCATGTTATAACAAACGTTTTTTCTTCAATTTGTGGATTTCAGCTGACGTAATGTTTCAAAAAACCTTTTCAAATTGACATGACATAAATAAACCTTTTCGATCTTTTGTCTCAAGTCACCAGTCATATAACAGTTGACTCGATCATCCACGCGGGTGCTAGGATAAAATCAGTATATAGTTAGATTGATTCGTAGTGTAGCAGCATTAATTCATAGTGTAGTAGCATTAATTCGGATCCCGCTTATAGAACTAATTAAGAATTTCGTTCTGTAAACGGGATCCGAATTAATGACATAACACGAATGAAATATAAAACCACCGGCTGAGCGAAAATCATATGACGGCTCATTGAGTAGCGGTAATACTGAGGCAAAATCTATTTGTGGGTTGTGGATATCGTTTGGTGACGTTACTAGGCTTTTGACCACGTCGCCATAACGCAATGCACAGTTACGAATGATTAGTTGAAAGGAAGGATAATCCTGCGGGAAAATCGCGCATGTAAGTACATATTCAGATTTTTAAAATGCTTTGGAGTCGGTAGATCTCAAAGTAAATTCGTTCAGTGGCTTGGCCAACCCTATCTAACGATTACTAACTAGCATTAAATGACAGTTCAGCGAAAGTAGCGTAAGCTAACTATAGGATTTGTCACAAATATAAAAGAACAATTCGGACGTAACTCGATCAAAATAACAGTCGCTAGTTTTTGAAGTACTCAGGCTGCTACACTATGAATCTTAACCTGTATACTGATCTTATCCTAGCGCCCGTGGATCATCAATACAAATTACCGAAACCCTCCTATATATTGCTGAAGAGTTACAGGAGAAGAAAATAGAAACTTAAAGTGTCCTTCTAAAAAATGTCATTTGATCAAGTTCGCGCTGGAAGGAGTGAGTGCACTTTTTTGTTATCTTTGTATTTTAATTAAACCTTTGACCTAATTTGTTGCGTTTATCTTTTCCCCCCGTTATTTTGTAACAGGGAGGCCAACAACATGTTATACCTTTCTTGAACGTGATTTCAAGCATCACTTCACCTAACAAACTGCCCTTTTGAAATCTATTATTAGCCTAGATAAAAATATGCTCGAAGAATCTTGATAGCTTTGTAGGGGAGAACTGTAAAATGGCGAAGTTTCGAATGTCTTCCTGTTACAGGTTTTAAGGCCTAAGAGTTTATCAATACTTTGTGCTTGGAGGACTTGTCATTTTCGTTCCAAATTTCTCATTGTTCGGCAAATATTGTAGACGCAAGAGAAGATACAGCCATAAAGACTGCGACCCCACTTGTTTAAAAAGAACCAGGTAAGTTGCAATATCTTAAGTGCACAGCCAGAAAACACTATTGATTATTTCCCAAATGTTTAAATTACTTCAAACCCTACTGATTCCCACAGTAATATCAGTTAGTAGTTCAAATTCTCGGCTGTAAAGTCAATTTCGTGAGTTCAAAATGCCAGAAGGTTTATGATATTGGTACTATTATGCAGACAATCAAAAACCGTTTAAAATAGATAAACATGGCTTATATTCAATCCAAACAGAGTCGGAAATTTCTTTAGAATGGTATTGTGACTTCAGTTTCAGTGTGTGATCAAGGCGGAAAGGTGTTGGTTTTTATGAACTAAATTCGATAGAATATATTTCAGAGCATGATAACTGGAAAACAAGGTCAACGAACAAGCACCATCGTTTACGAGAGAGCTGTATTACAGCTATTGAGACACCATTCGTGGGATTGATGAAGAACTGCTGTGCTCTTTAGCTCTGCTGGAAATGGCCATTACCGTTACTGTTTTGCATTCTTGTTTTGTTTTGACATATTTCGTCATCTCGACTGGAAGGACTGAAGTCGTTGCTGAAAGCCTGCACCTTACGATTGTACGGAACTCGGAATTTGCCGACGACTCGCTAGAGCTTCCTAGTGTAAAATGTAATTCAGATCTGCCTTACTGCCAGCCGTACAACGCTAACAAAGATGCAAGAAACTGCAGTTGTTACTGTGGAAAAGACCAGAGCACATTTTACGAGCCCCTTAGGAGGTGTATCAAGAATCAGGAAATCCGTGAGAACGAAAGTAAGTTATGCACTTCAGTAACCAAAACAGAGAAATTCTTTTTTGGTTTTGTATTTTTGCTAAATTTATATTGTACCAATTCTCTTATCGGTATTTTGCAGAATAACAGTAATGAATGAGACATTAACAGTCATTAACGCAATTCGAGATGTTCTAGTTCTCGGAAGTCAAATCTGTTCCGATATCAGAAACCTTTTAGATATAACCTTACGAATGGCCAAACAAAAGCAAATCAGACTGAAGTTTTTTCTTTAGTCTAAACAAAGAGGACAAATCCAAAAATGGGCATTCCTTTCGATTATATCATCTGCTTGATATAACCAGGGAGTTGCACCTCCCTGATATAACCGAAGTATACCTTTTATGTACTTTACGGTAAACGTTTAGTGGTACCCTTTAAAGGGGCTTACAGGTAAGTTTTACATGAACTAAAAGATTATTATTATCTACATAATCACAAAAAGTCGTGAAAAAGTAACTTTTGACTGTTATTCCCCTAAAAACCTTTGAAAACAACAAGAACAAAGTAAAGAACAACAATAACAAAAACAGCAACACAATAAAAAGTTACATTTTAATTAACTAAGACAGTGTAACTTCCTTGTAACGGTTTCTCATTAAATGTGTTTCTTTTTCATTCCGGCTCTCGTTGCTGTTCCTTTTTTGATTTCACACATGTTTTTGTTATTTTTGTTGATGCGACGGTTGGTTTTTCCCCTTTCTTTCTTTTTTCTGTTCTTCTCTTCCTTAATGCAGCTAAACTCATAACTGTTTTCATATTTCAATAGGAAATGAAAATTTGTTTGCTGCGAAAACTCTTATAGATATTTCAAGTTAAGTTCAAGTTCGAGTTCAAGTTCAGTTTCAAGTTTATTTCTGGCCAATCTACAACATGACATTGGTACAGACTCACCCCCAAGAGTACGAAAAAAAACCCTGAAAGAGTCTAATAGAAATACAAATCTAAAATTTGCATCATAACAACAATAACTAATTATAGCCTGTACAAAATTAACATAAAGAAAACAAGATAACTTAGTAACAAAACTTAATTAAGATATGAGAAATTTAGCTTGGAGATTTCATCAATGTAACCTAGTTTTTCTAAATTGTTGAATAAAAATGATCTTAATTTTTTTCTTTGAAGCTTTTCTTTGGCATTATCCTCAAATCTTCTGGAATTTTATTTCACAGACGAACACCGATTCGGGATAGAAATGTTTTCGTATGTTTGTTCATGAAAGTTGTGTGTAAATTTTTTTTAAGGATACTGTACATGTATTTAAAAAATGTTGGAGAAAATAGCATCAATTAGTCTCAATGCCTTTAAGTTGCAAAAGGTTCCGTTTATTTTCTAATAAACATACATAACTACGTTTCGTCACTTTTCTTCTCAAAGATTGTGAGATGCTCTTCGAAGACGAGAAAGAAACTGATTCGCTGAAAGTGTTGACAAATGAAGTGAGTCTAGGACCTCTGCTTGTCCAGTTCAACACAACGCTAATGGAATGTAGAATCATTAACGACGGAAGACTAAGTGGTTTCATGGGCTGCGACGGAACTTGGCGGCCATTGGAGTTAAACTATATTAAGAAGGCTTTTTCTTACACATCAAAATGGACCAGGCAAAAAATCGCACTTAAGGTTTGTTTTTGAAACTCAGGGTTTTAAAAGTGTTTAACGGCTGCAAGGAAAAATTTAAACTTGTAATTAGTAGCAGTAGTAGCGCTTCTGTGTGCTAAATTTCAGTACTCACCAATAATTCACTATGCACACGAAGCTATTGATCTTCAGGCCAAAATATCAGCGGTAAACCTCGCTTGACAAGCAACCAACAAATCACGGAGTAGTGGTTAGGTTGGGGTAAAGATTATATTTCCGAAATGAAAATGTGGAGTTTGGCGAACACAAACTGCATGAAAATTAGAAGTTTGGCGACCATTACTGTATGTATGACTAAGTGTCGGTGAGTATGGAAAATTTTCCCATTTTTGAAAAGCACTGCAAGTGCGAGCTCGATACCGTGCGAATTTCTCAACTTGTTGTTATCGTTTTTGGTTTTACCAGTCGTATTATTGTTATCAGTGCCCTAGGGCAAAGTTTGAGCTTTTCAGCTATTGTTAAACAGTATAGTAGCAGTGACTAGATATTTATGCGGTTTGGTTTGTTATTTGGCAGTTACGTAATATCTCAAACATAGCAACTGCAAACCCCATGCAAAGCTAAACAAATAAACTCCTTGAGAAGAGATGACGCAAAAGCCCGATATAATCTTTAAACAGTTACCGGATTAAACTAATAACATTTCTAAAAGAACGTGCAGTGCCGATACAGACAGTGGTGTTCGTAGTGATAAACTCAATGTCACCTTTGATGTAAAAAAACAATGTTACTATACATTTATATCCTTGTAGATGTGTGCCCCAGCTGTATTAATGAATACAAGTTCTGTTGGACTAACCTGTGATAGATTGTAGTGTCCCGTCCAGGGGGGGGGGGCAAAGACTCTCATCCGCCCGCTTAACACTACAGATCAGAAAAGCGCCCGCCCTATTAGCCACTTAGGCTGGAGAAAGGATTTAGCTTTTGAAATGGATTTCCAAAGTCAAGAGTTTTTATTGTCCTTTCACTATTATCATTTTAATTTTTAATCTCCAGTTCTTGTGTGCATGCCTCTGTAAAACCAAGAAATATTTTTCATGAATGTCTTAACTTTTTCCTCAAAATAACCGAACAAATTCACTCACATTTCATAAAACTTTTGTAGCTAGTAGATGTTTTTTTTAATCTTGCAGCTTTCAAAAGACTCTGAGATCATTAAAGGAAGGCTAGTAAAACTTGCTGTGCAGTGTCGTCTTCAAAATGATTTTACATTCTACAACACCTCATGCGTGCTCTTCAAAGTTAATGGAACGTCTCAGTGTAAGTGTGATGTATAAAAATATTTTCTGATTAATCGCACCGTTTTATAATTCTCAAGGTAATGCTAGCCTTAAATTTTGGATGCTAAACATAAAAAAAGGTAACGCCCTCTGCTTTCACTTTAATACAGGCAAAACTCTAACCTCCTCGATTCAGACGGTAACCAAATATTATTTCTTTGATAACCATATGTTTTTTATGATGACTTTACTCATGTCAGCGGTATTCATCAATTTGTAACATAATTTATAAAATATCTTCACTAAACTTTCCATAATAAACTTACAGCTAAATTCATTTTGGCAACTTGGTGCTACGTTACGAAAATCCATCCCAAGTGACATGAGAGACATGTCTGAAAAGAATTTGAACGAGTTTGTCCCATTGTGACAACTGTTGGAGTCAAACCCACCACGCATGTAAATAGCCAACTTGGTCTGCTTCCAACCATACAGTTTAGATTCTTAAATATAGTTGCATTTGTTTAGGGGTTACTGACATAAAATGGCAAAACTGATTAAATTTAAAAAAGGATTTTAATCAAATTTTTAACCTGAACTGGACTAAACCAAGGCCAATCAAACTCGTATTATCATTGGATTCCTAACTAGGCTGCCCTTCCGGTTCAGCATGTGACTCTGTGCCCACGAGGGAATCCACACTTGAACCAACGACTGTATTTGGAACAGTAGCTACATCTGGGAAACCAATTGTACGTAAAACAGGCACTGCATCTCAAACAACAGTTACAGCTGGGACAACTGCATCAGGACCAGTAATCAGTTCTGGTCTTCCTGCTGTATCTAAATCTACATCCACACCAAGAACACATTCTACGCATGCGCACTCACAAGTAAGTAGCTGGTATGGACTATAGAAAATCTTCAAGTCTTAAATCAACCATAATGTCGGCCAAAGTTTTTATTTTTGCTGTTTTTGCTGTCGCAGCGAGGTCGCATTAAGCGACCGAGCGGAGACAGCAACTCTAATTAATGAAAAGGCAGCCCGCAAAGAAGAATCTAGGCGCGCAGGAATCCTGGGTAGACTTGTGTCTTTGACCAGGATCCCTTGCGAGCGAGTCAAATCAAGTTGAACATGCTTGGATCGCACTTTTCACGTTGTGAATAAATTGTTCAGAATTAAAAATATTATATATAGCATAAAAGGGCTTACACTGCAACATTTGGGAATTCTCAAGGTCATTTTGATGAAAGTTTTTCTACAAATCCGGAATAATCAACAAAGCCATACAATAAACATCTTATTCAGGCCTCGATTGCTCGGTCCGTGCGGAAAGTTATGGATCCTCGTTTCTGCCTTCCTTGTTTTTGTCGGCCGTGCACTTCGCGCCTGGGCCATAACAGGAAGGAAAACCTCAGTAAATAACTTGCCGTGCGGACCGACCAAACGAGGCTAATAAGAGATATATACCGCGAGAGCAGTCATACCGTGTCGGTAAGCTAGTATACACATAGACGTTGTCTAGATATTAAAGTGTCAAGATTTCCTTCAAATTTTAAAAACACACATACATAAACACTGCATGCAAACATAATAAAGTCAATTGGCATACCATCAAGCAAAATAGGCCATTACCGAATTATGCTCCACTGCCACAAACAAAACCATCAAGTCTGGGCAGGGTGGTTTTTCATACATTAGCTGTATTTTTTAGCATCTAGGCAGGCGCGCCGTAGGCGCAAATTTAAGAGCATCCTAAACGGAATTTGGTTTTGCAAGTTTATGCTTCTAGAATCGCTAGAAATGCGTGTAAAATGATTATTGTAAAAGGTGGTCATAAATTTTTATTATGATCTCAGTAACCACTAAAGTATCTACTTCAGTAAACAGCTAAAATTCTTCTTGAATCTCAGTGACCTACTAAATTTTAGTCCATTCTCTGCAATCAGTTCACCCAAACCCTCTTAAATGTTTGTTCCGCTTATCATAAACGACTTTTACTAGTTTCAGTTTTCAGTCTTGGCTACAACTACTTTAAAATAGCTAATTTGGAAAGATTGTTATGTGCTTTTTAGACTTTTAGTGGTGCTGAAGACAGAAAAGTCCAAACTAATCCTTCACAACGATCTGTCAGTGAAAGAACAGACTACAGTGTGTTGGGTTTCATATTCGGGGTTGGAGTGGCCGTGATCATCGTGGTGACTGTAATAATTTCCTTCTATATCAAGGCAAAAAAACGAAAGAAAGAAGAGAGGTAAGGCTTCCTTGAGTGTCTTTTCAACAAGTAAAAAGTTAGGTTCCTTTTTTGTTGTTTATGTATATAGCTCATGCAAGGCCTTATATTGAGCCACAAATGTTAAAAGTACTTTCTAATACTTATATACTTGTAAGAAAATACCTATTTTGATTCAAAGGTAATGTAGTTCTTTTTTTCGTTTCTTGCAGAGCTGCAGAATTGGTAAGTTTGCCAAATTGTGCTTTTTTGTCAACATAAATGTTTAAGTAAAGAACAAGTGCAGGTAACCTAAGAGGATTGCTGTATACCTTGACTCTCATTGAACAAAACGAGCACTGTGATTGGTTGATTCATTGAAAGGTACCCCTGATCAAATTAAAATGTATTCCGACCGCATAAAATGTTGCCCGCGCGCTGAAGATGTGCCGTCTTTATTTGTTTGTCTTTGCTATATGATTGTTTGAGGGAGATTCTAACTAAATAACTAACAAAGCAATTACTGTATAATTCCTTTGGGAAACAAGGTAGTTTAAGTTCCCCTCAATAATCTCGGGAACATCGGGACACTCGGGACTGAAAAAAATAAGTTGTTTCTCGAAGGACCATATAATAAGTGTATAATACCTAACAGGCCACGAAGCACCCCCCCCCCCCCAATACTTTGTTTTTAATTCTAAAAGCGCTACTTATCAAATGGTAAAAATTACATGTGAAGTTGTTTGGGGGTATATCACGTTTTTTTT
>JANVCF010032676.1:0-13817 GCA_025388745.1 Hydrozoanthus gracilis
TAGTTATTCTGGGTGACTTTTACCTATCTCGTTTACTGTCAACCTATTATTGTAAATTTCATTCTTAAAAATGGTAAAAAAGTTGACTTGACTTGAATAATTACTTAAGAAAGAAAAAAGTTCAAGCCCTATGAATTAGGCCATAATCGGTAGCACTAGCTAGTAATGGGTGACTCAAGACTCATGATAGTTTTCCCGTATATAGCCTCAATATTTGTCGACACCGGCCGTGTAACATTAAAGTTAAACGAACCACACCTTTCGCGTATGTATCAGTTCTGAAAATTTGAAAAGCGACTAAATAATTCTCTTCGGTTTATAAGAAATCTTTCTTAGTGCGCTCATTACTATCTATTGTTTCGAGAAAGCTGTTAAAATGGCGACTCCGGTTTGGCGACGGTCTTGCAAGAGGAAAATCACGAAATAAACGATTCAGTCATTCTCTTAAACACCAAAAGGGCAACGAAATTTTGGATGTCTGTATTCATGGGTAGTAACTGAGAGAATTATTTTTGTTTTTATATTTGTTTTTTGTTTTTAATTTTATAAGTAAAAAGTACATCAATTGCATAGTGAGCGCGCCGCTTTTCTTACTTTTCTTAAACTGTGGCTACAGGTGCAACATTGCATGCAACGTTGCGTGCAACAGAAACCCTTCGTGTAGCCACACGGTGAAAACGTTGCATGCAATCTACTTCGCGCAAAGTTGCGTTCAACAACTTCAAAGGTGGCTACACGGTGCAATTTTCCCATTGCACGCAAAGTTGCATGCTTTACTAGCGCGTGAAAATTTTTTAAATAAATCAATTTGATTCAAACTTGACATTCACCAACTGAGCCCTCCTCCATCCCCTCCTTAAACGAGCCTAAAAAAGCCTAGTGTGTACTGCAGAAAGACGCCTTTTACCTTTAAAAGTTAAGGTGATAATTCTTAAAAATTTAGTTGCCCAGAGCTTCATAGGCAAAGACTTGAATTTTTGTTTATATACTTTTAATTAGTCTTATTACAAGATAGTTTAGTTGGTCCAGTTTTTCAAGGCAGTTTTTGCGAGACGTTGGCATTTATCAATTGTAAAACGGACAATCGTCGTTCTTCTCATGTATACGGGAGATGGGTGAATTTGAAATGAAGTGAGAGTCATGCCAATGATGATTGTTGAGTTTATTAGTCTCCCCTCCCCCTCCCCCATTGCAGGTTCGTGTTTCGTCCTTTCTTGATGTTGATGGCAGTTTTAATTACGACTGAAAGCGTGCGTATATTTTAAACTTTGGAAGCCTTGTATTTTAACAGGAAGTCAATGAACATTAGTTAGAAATAAACGATATTTTGAAGCGGGCAGTTTCGACTTGACGTCATCAGCGTTTTTAGATCGATCTGCAATTGAAAACCGATTCAGTGTCGAACCACTGTACAAAGGTTTTCAAGTTAACAAACACAATTTTTGCTCTTCTTTTCGATGTATAAATGTTTTCTTGTTGTTTGATTGACACTAAAGAAGAATACTATCTCGCGAACCCTTTTAAAATGTCAATAGTCGAAGCGTGATAGCGAGAGAGAAAGCTTATTGGCGCGAGACTAACTTAGCTCCTTGAAGTTGGGCGTTAAAGTTGTCATGTGAAGTTATTATTACCGCAGTTAAATTTCCAGCCATACAATGGAATCAAGGCGGAAAAAGCATAAATATACTGTATAGCGTGACGGTTGTAGATATCATACTATATTGTTATACATGCCGTGCAACACCTTTCCGTAACAATCAATTTATCACGTTAGCATTGATAAACGTAATTATATTTTCAGTTCCCCTACAAGAAAAATGAAATTTTAATATTATAATTTTATTATTATTGTTAAGCTTTATTATTGCTTACTTTGCTCACTGTTGTTTTTATTAATATCATTATTATTATTATTATTACTATTGTTGTAATTGTCAGTATTATTATTACCACCTTAACTATTATCATAGTCAGTTGTATCATGCAATGCTATGAAGTTTTAGACTGCACTGAATAATCATATACAGATTGAAGTCTTTGAACGGTTGCTTAGAAATACAACCTATATTGATAAAATGTGCTACTTGCAGTGACACAGTTCTCTTTTGCTCCCGGACTGAATATGTTGTATAAATATGCTTGAAAACTAATGTAATGTAGATTCGAACCCAGGACCACCGGGATCAGGACCTCGGAGCTGCTTCAACCAACATGCACTCACCTGGGACTTGCACCCTTATCGTACGTCGTCTTGAAGTGTCTAACGTGACATTTTTAGTGCATGGGTTTTAGTGCAAATATTAATTGAATATTTTAAATTGGTGCAAGTTACAGATTATTTAAAGTAATAAATGGCGCTTAAACAGCGCGTATTGCTCCTGTATATTGCCATTCGAAGAAACCACCGGATGTATTCGAAGTATATATGAGATTGGCTGCAACAGGATGGCTGCAACATTTTAAAGAGCTTAAGAACCTTGCCTTCTCGCCTATATCTTTGCATTCGAGCTTCATCCCTTGCTACTTTCCGGTGTCTTATAAAACGTAAACTTCGGGAAGTATTTCTGGCCAAGCCTAAAGCCGTCCCTCGTCTTTAAGAACTAAGCTTCCGTACCTGTCGATATAACTTAGCATCTCGTTGCCTTAACTCTTCTTTGTTTGTGTAACTATATTAGGTTATTATGTAACTTCTATTTTTTCTAAGGCTAAGCATCTTTTTCAGGATGATATTTTTCTCTTTTCAATCAAAAATATAAAATATAATCTTTCTTGAACTATTTATACACGAGGGCCAACTTCATAAGGTTACTATATTTATCCTCGTTAAATATAGATTGTTGTATTGTATTGATGCGATATCGCGTACATAAGCGCTCAAGTACATTGCATAGAAGACTTATTTTGATTGGTTTCGAAGTTTGATATAAGACTTGTATACGCGACTCACCCGACCACGTTGCGGCTTTGTTTGACTTGTCGAGGCAGGAGCCATGAAAAAGGAATTCCTAGATATTCCTATAAAAGGACCTCTTCAGCTGGGCTATTCTGCCAGCCGTCCGTTTCTAAATAGAATATATTTAGACTATTCAACTCAGTTACCATTGAATTGCTCGTCATTCTTTTATAAGTAGTTTGAGTTTGGCGAAGACCGCTGGCCTCATGTCTCAAAGCCATCACGCGGTACCAGTTTGCTGGATTTTGTTTTTAAATTCATATCAATAAACAATTAGCAGTTGCTTTGTCGATTGTGTTTCAGGCAGCCTAGGTTTGTTGAGGCATATTCTGTTGTTTTTGTAGATATATGTGATATGTGCTTTCTCGCATACAAGACTTTAATACTTTTCTTACGAACATGGCGAGGCGCATGGCTGTTTTGGATTTTTTAAGATAAGATTGTAGTTCTGCACGACTTCCTTGACCTTATAAGCACTTAATAATACATTCCACGTTTTACACGAAATACTGAAAGTTGATTTATTTGTGGTACGGGCCAGCTGTTTTGGCACGTAATTGATTGTCATATGAAAACATGCACTTTGTCTGGTCGTCAGTCACGTTAAAGCAATCCATGACGAGCCGGAAACTGAAAGAAACACTAAAAAGATACCAAGTGTATACTGATGCCACGTCATTGGCAAAGATAAAGTAGAGATGTTGGATTCAATCGTCATAATCTAATAATCCTTACAAGGAGTGAAGGAATGCTTGGTTGAATAAAAAGCATTTCCGGGTCATTTCCGTTTTACAGGGGTGGGGACCCTCAACCAAACATCGGCTCCAGTCTCTTGCATACGCCTTGGAGGGGGGTTGAATACATTTCCAAAAGCCAGCAATTGTCTTTACCCCTCCGGAACTTCCTCACGAATCGATGCGGAATGAAATAAGAATGAAAGTATGATGGTTTGAAAGTAGATCTGCATATGTTTGCTGTGGTGGAATTTCTACCCACTCGAAGATAACGAAAAAGCATTTATTCGTCAGGAGGGAATCTAGCGTTTTAAACAAGAACTGTAATCGCCATGGCGGACGAAGAACGACCACCCGCCCCTCCTATTCGGATGGCTTCGACCAAGGATTCTGTCTCGCCGGCTTCCAAACCTCTGCCTAGTGCACCCGAAAAGAAGAAAACTAAGGCTTTTACTTTCTTCCAGAATAAGGGAGACGAAAGAAGTATGTCTTTTCTTTGTGTTTCAGCGTGGTTTGACACGTTATATTTGAACGGTGATATATATTTCTATGTTTTCCCATCGATTCTTACATCTGACAGCGCGTATTTCGTGCCTAGATTACAAGAAAAAGCCGGAGATTTCTTTACCGACTCAGTTTGAACACACCATTCATGTCGGCTTTGATCCAGTCACCGGGGAATTCACGGTAAGTGTAATGAAACAGCTTTACGAAACAATACAGTTTGTAGCACTTCTGTCGTGCTCCAACTTTTGGCAATTGTACGGAATGCCATGATGTGTAGCACTTTATACATAACTGCGATGCTTTCACCGTTTACAGTCGGCAGCGCAGCTCAATTCGTATTTCTTTGGCTATTATCTTTTTGTGATCAACTCTTGTTCGTTCAGGAATAGTTTTCATTATTTCTAGCCTAGTAAACATGTTGCATGCGAAAGAGAAATAATTGGAGGAGAGACCCGATATAGAACCACGTCTGCCCAAAACCGAATGTTTTCCTACAGGCATTGGTACCTTGCGCATCTCACCCGAAAAAAAGATAACATTTTTAGTAGTATATATTTATGTACTCAGATGGTCTACTTCAAAATTTAATTTTCGCAAAAAATTTTACAGCGAGTTTAAAGCTTTCCAGATTTCCGGCAAACATAGCTGTTTGAAGACTTTCGATAGAAGATTGCTTCATTGGTGCTTGGTTTCGAACCGTAACTGCGAGTCCCACTGTTTGAGTCGAGGAATTTCGAGTGAACATTCCATATACCTGTATTTTATTTAGTGCAAACAACTTTCACACCAAAATGGAAGTGCCTCTCATTCAAAGTGACACCGATGAACTGCTTCATCGCTTTTCTCAATTTTAGCGTCCGATTAAAGTGCTAGTTTTTAGGCGTCTCTCTCTCTCTCTCTATTGAACTAAACTCAGCTTTCGATGCATGCTCAGTATTTTCCTTGAAGTACATATCTTACCCATGTTTTTATATGTTCTTAAAGTACAAAATGGAAGAGCCGTTTAGCCGGTTTGTTTCAAAATCATCGGAAAAGTGGTTTCTTACATGTGAATATGGTCGTGGTTCGACCATGTTTCGATAGTAGAAACTAGAATGCTACCATTTTTCACTTTCATTATGCGAATAACATCTGCCCCTGTTTTGTTTTTAATCTACTTTTATTATTGATTTGTGCCTATTCTGTTCTTGATTTTGATGGCCAATGCCTTAGGACAGCATAAGTTTAGTTTGGAGCACCGACTTCTGGCCAAAGTTTGGCCGGTTGCATCAAAATCTACCATGCAATAATCAGAAATTACTTCTGAAAGGTGTTCTCTACGGGAATCCCGCACTAACTGTAAACTTTTAACTCATGCAAATTGCAAGAACATTTGCATGAGTATTTATAGCGATGCTGTATGAAAACCTTCCAGGCAAGCGAAAACTTTTGTGAAAATGACCAATGTATTTCTTAGAGTTATGTTTTGTCACTGCGATTTGAAATTTGTGTGACCTGTAAACTAAAATTAACGTGGCTTGTAAACAGCTTTGCACTGCAGAACTACCGTCAAATCCCAGCCCTTTATAGTATCAACAAAATGAAAATAATGTAATCTTTTGCATTAAGATATAAATAAGATAAATTCTGTCAGACGTTAATGTGTATTTTAAGGCTCAAGAAATCTAAACTGTTTTCGTAGTTGAGATTAAAGGCACTGACAAAATAAAAAAATTGTCAAAACTTAAAGTAATCATTCAGAAGATACCTTTTTACGAAATGTGGTTTTTCATTCAATACGAGTAACCTAGTAAGAGTATAAATTTTTTTTCATATTTATGCGAAACATTTTAGTGAGAACAGTTTGGGATTTAGGTCACTCTGAGTTGAAGGAATTAGCAGAGAAACTTATCAACTCTTAAAAACCAGAAAAAATCAGTGACTGAAAAAATTAGCCCAGCAGGTGCATATCTTTGGAATATGTTATCATGTACTTTATGCAAAATTTGATGACCTTTGTGTAGGAGAGATTGATTTTTTTGCACATTGTAATTGTAGTGACAATTGTTGTCTATGTTGACATGTCAACTCTTCGCAGCATTACAAGATATGCCTGATTTCTGTACTACATTGAGTAATCCTCCGAAAAAAGATATTTTCATTAATTATTTATTAGATTGGAAGCTTTTTTAGTATCTGAATGAGTTCTATTTGCGTTTTGCTAAGTATTCAGACTATTGTATTTAAAGGGTTTATTTAAAGTCAGTGACACTTGTATTTATACGAGGACAGAAAAACAGACTGCTATAGCTTATACTTGATATACATCTGAAAAGATAAACAGTTATGAGTGCTTTTTGAAATTTGAAAATAGTGAGCTGAGTTTGGACAGTTCATGTTGGGACAAAGAACTCCTGGTTTGAAAACCTGCCACACCTATTTTCATAAAGAAAAACTGTAAACACCAAATGTTAGTTCATCTAAAGAGACCCCAAATGGCAAGAATAATTTATGCTCTCCAACAATATTTAAACCATGTTTTAGATTACTCACTATAACATCTAATGAATATACATCTTAAATCCAAAAGGGAAATTTTTTGGTGAATTTTTGGGATAATCTTTTGGAAACTTTATGTTTGCATCTGTATAAAGTCATGTTTGCCGGAACCAACGACAGTGGAAAACATTGCTGGGAAAGAAATAAGCGGTATTGTTATTATAATTATTATCCAAAACATGATGCTTTTACATTATACAACAAGTATCTGTATGTAACTGGGGAAGATTGGTGACTTAACCACTAAATACCTTGTGTAAGACTGGGAATTATTTTGTCTAAATTTATTTTTGTTGGATTGTTCAAGCATTGAATCCTTTGACTATGCATCTTCAAAAAAGGGTTTGAATTTGAATATAAACATATATTTTTTTGTTTTACTTCTATAACCAATGTTCTTTTTTTCCATCGATTTAATGTAATCATTTGTCTGAATCTTGACACTTTTGCTATGTTCAAATGGTTCATCTTCTCTTTTACCTAGTATAAGCAGATTGCAGCTGACGTACCAGTAATATTTATAAACAAACCTTTTCAAATCCGAACATCCTTGAGTCATGAAACAAAGAAACCTTTGTCTCAAATTGCAAATCGAAAATAGTTGATTCCTTAATTATAATGACTAAAACCAATCTCTTAATTGACATACATTTATTTATTATATGTTTATCTTATTAAAAGAAAACATGGTGAGATTCAACCAGCACTTGTAGACAGATAATGAAATCATGGTCAGAGCCATGTCAATCACACCTAAGAGTTTATAAGTAGTATTCGTTTTTGACCATACTAACCTTCTCAAATCAGCTGAAGAGGGAAAAGAAAAATTCTCTCAGGATAGAGTAAATTGTCTCCAAACACGCCAAGTGAGATATAAAACCTAAGATAGTTTAATGTGCAAAAACTAAACCTGTCTCCCGATTGAGTACCAAAGAAAATTCTGCATATTTGGATGGTGGAGAAGTGGTACAATTGTTCAACAATTGACAAGTAAGAAACAGAAAAGTATTTATTTGGGCTCAAAATGTGGTAAACAATTAACAGTAAAATAACAAACATGCAAGAGAATCAGCAAGCTAAGAGTTAAAATCATTTTGAAATTATATATAAACAAGAGGCTACAGGTATAGCCTTCACTCGCGGCCCGTCTTAAAAACCGTTCAAAAACACCTTCGCTTCTCCTTCAAAGCGGAGACCTCGTGGGTGCTGCAATCTGGGTCACGTGAGTCCAAAAGCTACCGACTGCGCATGACTGCAAAAAAGTCACACAAATTAACGCAGCCAGATTTACTACTCACTCGCCTGATGGCCGCAAGTAATAATATACTTGTAATTAATGTAACTCTTTTTTTCACTTTTGCTAGGGCATGCCAGAAGCGTGGGCTAGACTTTTACAAGTGTCAAACATCACACCCTCGGAACAGAAGAAGAATCCACAGGTGTGAAATACTCTCCTTTGATAAAAAAGCTGTTGAAAACCAAGCACTGTTGCACATTCATGCTGTTGATATAAAGCAGACAGTAAAGCATTACACTTTGGTAATGATCTATTGGGACCAACCGTTTTTGGTTGGCAGGGGTTTCAAAAGAAGCCGGCAACTGGCCGCCTATTCTCAAATCATCTATAATACTATAAAAATTACTTTTTTTTAAGTACATTGAGTTTCTTGCTGCCCCTCCAAGGGGTACAACTGCCTACTTTTTTAGTATGGTCTGCCACCTACTTCAAAACTTATCGAAATCCCAGGTTTGGTTATGTTGGCGAGTTGTTTGCATGTTGTATTGTGAAAAAAAAAATTTCAATTAGTTGGTCATACTATTTCACAAAACTCTGACCCTGGTTAAAAGGGTTGGAAATGTTTTAACCAAAAAGAAGACTGGAAATGTTTTCTATTGGAAATTTCCTCAAACCAACCCAAACCAGCTTCAGTTGAAATAGTTTGTATCCAAAGATTGCATTGCTTGTTGCTATTATAACTTAAATATTTCATTTGTGTCTAATTTGCAGGCTGTGTTGGATGTATTGAACTTTTATGAGAACTCCAATAAGGATAAAGAGCAGACCACAAAGTACATGACAGTTTCCAAGCCATATGGTGAGGGTTAGTGGTACCAAACTTATTAAATTGTTGTTCTATGTCTAGTATAATTAGAATAGTTTCAGTAAGATGTAGACAGCGAGTCAGAGATGGGTAAAGTTTGCTCAGATTTATCAATTCAAAACACAACAAAGATTGGTTGAATTTCTGTGACCCTGGGACAAATCTGATTGGTCCTTATTGTTTTTGGAGTTGTGTTTTGTTACGACTGTGGTATAGCGTTATATTGTGTTCTGCAATTTGTTGTATGTAAATGTATGGTGTCATGCTGGCATTGTATACAGTTATGTTGGTGTTTATAGTATTATATTGGTGCTGTTTATAGCGAACACTGTGTTTTAGTGTTGTGTATAGTGTTATGTTAGAGTTATATATACATGTAGTGTTATGTTAGTGGTGTGTATAATGTTAAAGTGTTGCTCATGGGAAAGGAATCATATCTTGTGAGGTTGTTTCAATTTTAACAAGGCCCTCGCTAGGAAAACAACAACTAGTGATGCCTCACAAAGTGTGAGGTTACTCTCATGAGAGAAGGGCACATTATTTAAGAGCAATGGGTGTGGAAGTTCCAACTTGCACTTTGACATCTTTTGTTCTGTGATGACTTTAAGCAAATGTCAGCTTACTTCTACAGTACTTTTTGCAAGTGCCTCTTGAGGTGAGAGTTGCGAGGCAAGGATTTTTTGGCTTTTCTATGTGCCTCACACCTTGCAAGACTCTCATTCTTTACACCTCATACCTCACATTGAATCATGGTACCTTTACAAAGAACAGAAGTGTAATTAGTTTTTTGTACATAGTATCATGTTTGTATGTTGTGTATAGTATTATGTTAGTGTTGTATATGGTGTTATTTTGGTACTGTGTATTGTCGTATGTTAGTGTTATGGTATAGTGTTATTTGTACGGGATATATTCAGTAAACATAAGCTATCAGTTCCCTCCAGGGAAAAAAAAAAGGTCAGGTAGAAAAGGAGAAGACAAAAGAGGAATTGAAACAAATGGTAATCAAAGGTTTTTTATAGTTGGAGATATTTAAAGTTCTACATACTGATGTTACCAGCACTAACCTGCTACTGAAACTCTCTTAAAATATCTAACTCATCGTTAACTGGCTGTCTCAAGCAGCTAGTTTCTTTTCAAAGGAATTTTTTTAAATAAGTTGTTTTAAACTAGATGTTTAAAATGAATTAACAGTCTCTTTAATGAAGAATTTTTATTACCATTGAAAACGGATCAGTGATTGAGAGAGATGTTTTGTATAATGTTCAGTATTATATTTATATGATATATCCCGTCTTTAAACGTGGTTAGTATGAACGTGTTGTTGAACCCTTGATGTTTTACCAATTAACTTAATTACTTCAATATGTGTTGGCAAAACTGAGTTATAAAAATCACTATCTGTTAATGAAGCTGATTGTGCTCTTAATTAATTAGCTAATTCACATGCTCGCGCTGCTGTCAGAAAGTTCAATCAGTGTGATGAATGTTTACAATCTAAGGTTAAGTGTTCTTGCCATGAAGTGTCCTTGTAAAGGAGCTCGTCAAAGGAGATTGTTAAGCACTTGGTAAATCTAAAAACAACACAAAGGACATCATGCAACATTTGCCATTGTTTATTTATCGCTTCAACTGAAAACAGGAGAATATGAAAGCCATACTTGCCAATAATCTCATCATTTAGCTTGTCAAATAAAATATATTAAACTTTGACTTAAAATACTTTTTATTATATGCAAGTTGATGAAATTTGGTATTTTGAAAATAAATGTTTGTCGTAAAAAGATTGACTTAATTCCTGGTAGAAATCAAAATCAAAATGTCTGAAATAATGATTACAATTCTTTCCACTTTAATTTTTTTTGGCCGAGAAAGACAATAGATTTGCTTTGGGTTACCAACAGAAAAAGATTCCAAGTAAAGTAGCCTTCTGGCATATTCTTTTTAATTATAATAAACTTAGTGATAATCCTTTTTTGTTGTACAGTTATTATGATAACTGTTTTTGTTGTAACCCTACATAAAGAACTTTGTTATCACGAGGATAGGTCAATAAGTTGGAGTTAATTATGTTATAAAAACAGTATTAAATTGAGGACTATTGTCCATTAAATTTGAAGCCCTAAAAACTAAATTTAACTTGCTTTCATTGACTTCATACTTTTGCTAAGTTCATTAAAAATTGTTCTGACTTTTGTTAATCACACTAACAGCATGTTTTTAAACACCTAATGTTTTCCTTTTAGCCGGACAAAGACAAGGGTCTTCGTCTTCTTCTTCTGAACTGCTCACCCCAGGGCGCATGTCACCGGCATCTCATTCCAGTAGCCCATGGCATCTGTCGCCAGCTATAGACTTGGATGCCTCAATATCTGGGTCAAAGTCTGTGACTTGTATACCCTTCAATTGCTCTGCTGCCAAAGCACCGCAGCCAGTCAAGAAGAGCGGAAGTTTTAGGCTAAGACTAAAGCGTTCAAACTCTAAGAAACGTAGAAAATCAGTGCCGACTCCTTCAAACTCATGTACTGTTCTAACCAAATCTGTTTCCAATGGAGTAATCAAACAACCGAGCAGAAACCTTTCACCACCAGTTCAAAAAGAATTGAGAACAGAAATTGATAATGTTAGTTCAAACTCAGATCTATCTGGTTCATTGACCAGCTCTTCTCCAGGTTCGCTGGCAGATGATGTTGAGAAACTTAGTGTTCACTCGGACAAGCTAAGCCAACATTCCAACAAACTTAGTCAACATTCGGACAAGCTTAATCAACTCTCGGACACTGAAAACACTGCCATTGAAGATAACCTCAAACAATTAACTTCGCTAATTCAAGGTACTGCATTACTTCATAAGGTGCTAAACCTGAAAAAAGTAATCTTTCTTTTGCTAGCAATAACTTGACTGTATAACATCTTTGCTAACATAAAAAGATGTTACCAGAATTCTGTTTTCTGGTCACTGATGTCTTTATTGAATCCATTCTTGTTGAACTGTGTCTCAGCTCATGACAGTAACTCTCTTCCTAGGTTAGTAGGGATTTAATTGTAAGGTTAGAGGATTTGTTTTTTGTTTTTCAACATAACAAACAATAAGTACTTAACACTCAAAAATCAAAACTAAAATTAAATTGAATGTAATGGCTTTAAATTTTTTTTTTTGAATAACCAAAACATAGATCTCTTGTGTGTAGTGTTTTGTGATGAAAAACTGAAAAATTTGACATGTAAATTAATAATTTTTTGCTGTCATTAATAATATTTTGGTAAAAGTAGTTTACAAAAATTAGTTAACTAATTTTTCCAGCTCAGTTCTCCATTCTAATATAGGGTAATTCCAGTAATTAAGTTTTCCATCTTAGTTCTTCATTCTAATGTAGGGTAATTCCAGTAATTGATGTTTCAAATAAATATTTCTATTAATCTTGAAAGTATTTTATCACAGTGAAATTTTAGGTTAATGGATATAAAATATGACATTGAGACAGCACATCTGTCCTTATCAGTTGTAAAGTTAAACTAATAGTTTAAATACATCTGCATAAGTAAAAAACAGCACATAGACTGTAGAAAATAAATTAACATTAATAGAAACATCAAAATGTTGTGGTTTTTCCCCCAATTTTTTATAATTCTTTGCATTAATTTATTTTAAATAGAATGCTCGGAAGAAACACATATTGTTTTATTATTTATATGAAAGAGTTGTTTGGTATGATTAATTAATATTTCTATAGCTTTAATGTTTTATTTTTGTCAGGGAGAAAATTTTTCTTATTTGTAAAGTTGTACATTCTGTTTAAGAGCTAACTGATGAGAAGAGAGCACAGTTCACAATGGATTCAATCGTTGTTTCATGACCAATAACTTACTGGTACTAGAAATGCGTTTACTTGTCATGTATACGAACCAGACATTGGACAGATGCTTATGGGCTACTGGATTCTTGGTGGCAAAACATCATCTCATTCAACTTAATCAAATTAGTAATTAGTTAAAGTTATTGTTAAGGAACTGCTGTCAACTGACAGATAATACTCGACAATTTCTTCTGCTGATTATAGTACCTTAATGTATCAAACGCCCGGCTTTGCATAGATCTTCTGTCCCCTCTTTTATTGACTGGCACAAGCTGGGATGAGGAAAGCGGAGTTTGGTGAATATCACTGAGAAGAAGTGGGTTTGAAGGCCTATCTGGTTCTTGAATCCAGCTGTTAAGAAAATTATTGTTTGATTTTATAACTGGCTTTAAAACTCATTGTGCAAATGACACATGTTACTTGTGTCCTGAGTCTGTTATTATTATTGAGTTTTGCAATGCCAAGCTCAACTACCTCACCATGATAATTTTTGAAACAAAAGATGATGGATGAGATGATAGGTTGACGATCAAGAATTCACAAGCAAAACTGGCATCCAGTCCAATGATCTTGAGAAAACTTTGTTTTTGAGTACACAGTTTTCATAGACTCATTTTTAATGAGTAATTCAAAAAGGATAAAAAGTATTCACTTTTAAAAGGTCTAAATTTGTAAACAATTCATCTTCCCCAGTTTTGCTAGAGATTTTATTTAAGCTACTTAATTTTTGGCAAACTCCCAAACAAAAAGATACATCATAAGTGTGATTCACATTGGCTAGACCAAATTGATGTGTTGTAGCACGGATCCTACAGACCCTCGTTTTTTCCAAATGCAAAAAAATCAAGTGTATTTGTTCAATTTAAGTGTTTGGTTGTTGAAAATATTTAAACTAAATAGAAGCTGATATAAATACCTTGGTATCAACTGCAAAAATAATTTTTTTTGTACAAATGGCAATTTTGTTGGTAATACTACTGTTTATTAAGTCTTTGGTGATGATGGTTGGTCACTTTCTTAAAAAAAATTATTGTCAAAATTGACTTTTTTAGCTGTGGAATCTGAGCAATAAACATTTTCTAAAAAGCCAAAATGTGGTTTCCTTTTTGAGGAGAAAGTATTTCTT
>JANVCF010032787.1:0-13812 GCA_025388745.1 Hydrozoanthus gracilis
TCCTCTCCGAAACGTGAATTGCTTTTTTTCCTTTCTGGGTTTCTCAGTTTTTTGCCTTTGGTTCATTACAGCCCCCGGCAGAGGGGGGGGGGGGGTACTTCGGGGTCAAAAGGGTACGGTGACCGTGGGAAAAGTCCCCAAAATACCCTAAAGAATACCCAGGAATAAAAATTTTCTACCATAAAAAATACCTTCGGTTTTAAAATTACCCTAAAAAATACCAGTTGAAAGCTTAAATTTTCCCCCGGTGGGTAGCTAGTGGGTCTTTGCTAAGTCCCCTCCTGTTGTTCTGAACGTGATATGCAGTAAATAAAGGCACGCGCTAAGTAGAACGTTCGCCAAAGGACATTTCTTTAAACTTCTTATCAGTACGCACGTTTGCTAAAGCACGGGAATGCAAGCAGTCCAATAGCTTTGCGTTTTTAAACCCTAAAAAATACCAGGCTATTGGTTTAACACCGGATTTCTTTTTACAACTCCTAGAAATACCGGGCTGGCAATTTTAACCCCTAAAAAATGCGACAGTCATACCTACCATCCCAATGTAGGGAGTACCCCCCCCCCCCCCGGGATTACAGCATGTCAGAGTTGATCACACATTGATCGAAACATGCTGATATTTCCATTAAATCGTTAGTATTCAACAGCTCAAGAATGTCAAAAATATGTCAACAAGCTTTTTACGTCCCCTCGTAGAAGTCAGTTTACCAATATCCAATTTCTCCTTGCATGACGAACAAAGTACAGAGACATTTGGTAATGAGAAACCGATAGTTACTCAAACAAAACGAACAATTGAAGATTATTGTAACGAATCCTCGCAAACTTATAAATGAAGTGTATGAGTTCTAGTTGAGAACATTTAGTAATACAACCGGGACTGAAAAAATTAAGTAACGATACGAGTAAGAACTGGCCCGGTTAACGGCAGTGAAACAATTAAAAGTGCTCAGTTGCCATTGAAAATCGACCATGTTATCACGAAGTACAGTAAGCTAATTTCTTTCTTTCGAGCTCACTCAGTCATTCGTTTCTAATAGTTGAAAATTTTCTGTTTCTAAATTGAAGAAAAATTCTATGTGGTAAACATTTAATATCACAAGGTTTTATTTACTTTAGAGTTCTATGGTTGGAATCGGTGGATAAATTATTATAGCACATAAGAAACATTCCTTAAAAATAAAGCTTCATTGAATTTTACCTTAAAGGGATCTTCGCCTGTACAGCATTCTTGGCTTGAAATAAAACTCTTGTTAAATCATTGTCGATTGATAACTTTGTGCATCTCCACAGACTGAATTTCCCGGGCGCCGCCATTTTGAAATGTGACGCGTTCCGGTTGTAGTGCCAGACCCCCTCTCGTTTATTGATATCGTATTTATTGGGAGTGAAGACTGGCACTGGCACTGCAGCCGTACCGTAACGCGTCACTCCAATTCAAAATGATAGCGCGGGGGAAATTCAATTCGTGGAATAATTTAAAAAATTGCATGGCGTTAATAACACACACAGAGCTATCAGTTTTGCCTTGCCGATATGGATACAGACTTAGGGAAAAGGTCAAAACAATGGTACTTCCTAGGAACCCGATTTAGGGGGGAGGGGTATTATGTGCCGCTACCCACCACCTCCCCCGACAAAATTGGGTTCCTTAAAAATACCATTGTTTTGACTTCTTCCCTTTACAAAAGTTTTATTTGATTCCAGAAACGCTGTCCAGCCGAGGGTCCCTCTAAAATTATGTTGTGCGCACAGAATGAAATTTTAAACATTCTGGTGTGGGAAAAGTGAAACGGCACATGCAGCACAACGGGAGGTGGCCTAGTTCTTGTATGGTCCTGGTTGTTCTTCCAGAGAGGACCTAAGCCACGGTAGACCTAGTCTACTTAACCGAGAGCAATGAGCAGTCTTCACTGACTTCAAGGCATGTTCATAGTAAACACAACATAACAGAGTCCAGCTTTTGAACTCTCTTAATATAAATTACTTGATAAAACAAGATGGATAATTCAAAATATCAGATATCAAAATGCATAAAAGCCGTAACAATTTTTGTTAAAAACGTTTCAAACATTTTCGGTTAAAAACTATTTCAGCCATGGTTAAAACAAATTTCTCTGTAGATGGCTTTTGACCGAAAACGTCTGGTCCTTTTTCTTAAAAAATTTCATTGGCTTATATGCATTTTGATTCTCTTGAATACCGTTTTTTTACGTCCGATATCTGATATAATACATTATTGATGCAACCGGGAAGGAAGCGGAAGATGTAAACCAGAGAAGCGGCTTTCTTTGCGGAATATTGATCATGGGAAGTTCTTGTATCGGTTCTTGTTTGAAACTCCTAGTTTTCCTTTACTGATAAACAATGCACTTAAAGGAGCCGACAGAGTACCCACTGTGTGATGGAAGCGTTGCTAGCTATGCATATAGTTACCGTTGCGAAGAGAAGCACAAAAAACATTGTCGTGCCAATTAAATGAACTGGTCTACTTCCATTAGATATGGCTTCGTAGACTTCGGCTGGTGGAGCATTGTATCAGTGTGACAGAGGAAGCTTTTTCGAATTGTGTTGTGTTTTTTCTTTTTGTTTTATTTTATGGCATTTTGAATCAATTGAGTCACGGGAGAACAGGGGTCTTCCAACCAGGGTCTACAGTTTATGTCCATTTCCGAGATGACGCGAAGGTCTGCAAAGGCAGCACCTTCCCCTTAGTTACTTTAAGACCCCGAGTGAAGGTCCGGCACCAGCTGGGAATCGAACCCGGGACTCCCGCACGACAGACTGGCGCCTTACACCTACTAGGCTAACCAGGCGGCGGTGTTGAAAACTTGAAGAAAGAATATGCACAAATTTGCGCAAATTATGTACACTACCACAAAATCGCTAATAAAATTGCAATACCCGTAGTACTGATAAAACTTTATTGATTATTTACGTCTTCTGGCAACAAAGATAATTTCAGAACTGCTTGCTTCATTTTGTATATGGCATACTGACGGAGAAGAAACCCCAGAAACCTGTTTAAATGCGCGTAAAACTGCAAACATTGCTATAAAGTATCCTATGTAAAGTTTTACATAATTTATCAGCTACTATTTTTCTTTCTTGGTATTTTGCCTTGGTTTCACTCTTTTATTCAACGGTAAACCTCTCTTGTCGCCGATTTACCAATCCTTGAAATTCAAATAAAGTTGTGAGAGCTCACAAGAGCATGACCGATCTTACATGCTACTATTTTTAAATGTACTGCTTCCATAGGAACTCAACCAAATATATATTTCACTTTCTATATCCGAAAACGTGACATTTAATAAATGCAGGTCGCGTTTGAATGGAGTAGCTTAACCGCCCAACGTTTAAGTCTTGAGTGAAAGTAGTGGCCAGAAAAACCGAATTTAATGTCACTTGCGGAAGCATTACATTGCCTTTTTTTCCTCCACGTCCTACCACGCACTGGAAACTGAATCAGCTCTGAAAATCTCAGTAACGGCAACCATTAAATTCATTGTACGCCCTTGTTTCCTGTCCAAAACGTCGAATATAAGGTTAGTCGAAAAATGCCTGCCAGCAGACTGACGCGCCGAGCGCGGGGAATGGGCCCGAACTTATTGGGTTCGCAAAGCTTTTCATTTGTAAAGGGCCAACATACTACAGCAGTTCACAGCTAACGGTTCTTTAAAAGGGCGTGAATTGCCGTAGGAACGCAATAAGAAACAACATATCTGACCCCAACAGATAAACACCCACTCCATGACGGGTGTGACTGTAACTAACAAATACTTAGTATGAAAAGAGACCGAATATAAATTTCCGTCTTCCGCCGTTCATTTTGTTTTCTATATGACGTTGGACCAAAATAAACGCTTTTTCCGTTTCAAGTTTCAAGTTTCATTATTTGAAATATAATTAAGGCCATTGAAATCCTTGCGTCCTTACAAACAAACCCTGACAACACTGATTTGTAGAACACTCGGTATGTACTAAACATCTCTAGTTTAGAAATAAACCCTTCAATATATTAACGCTACTAAAACATTCGAAGAAATCTTGTTACGAATTACCATTGAAACTAACGTGCAAAGGGGGATGAAACGAAAACGCGCGCCCTTTAACATTTTTTTAAAAGATGAAAGCATTTTTTTGTCGTTTTTTTCACGACGGTGTCCGAAAATTCTCGGTTTAACGAAACAGCTAGCAAACAAAGGCAGCTGATAGAACACAAACAAACGCCTCTCATCGAGGAAAAATAACATCCGAACAGTGCATTTACATTTTACTTTACTGGGAATCGCTTAGTATTCCATTTTAATATCTATTCTCGTACTTGACTGAACATTTACTGATGAAAACGGCGTTCTGTCTAGTTATTAACAAGTTTGTTTTCATGTATCTGTTTAAATTATTGGCATTGCTAATTTCTTTTTTTTTCACTTAGATACTCAATCTGTTAGCTTCGTACAAACCGTACAAATAAAAAAAATTAAAACCAAAGAATATAATGATTTATTCATAAGTTGATTTAAAAGGACTGAGATTTTTCCTGTTAGGCATTTATTGTACAGAACTGACCAGTACTAAGTTGAATTTCCTCGTGTTCTCGGAAATCAGAACTTCAAAACTAGTTCATTAATGCATCGATTCGAGCAGGGTATTTAAGGTTGTTTTTAAAAGACCAACTGCCGTCCAATGCCATTACCTTTATTTGCGGTTTTGGGCATTTGAATAAACGTGACGTCATTGGTGTTATTCGAGTGTATTGCCCTTAAGCATAAGATAATATCTATTTATGGGCAATAGAGTAACGACACAAACATCTATATTTTTAAAAGCTATTTTTATTGCGACCGCTGGGCGAAACAAAAGCGTTTGGAAAGCGACAGCAAACGGTCAACAACTTTCGATAAACTGCTGAGATTTGCTCGTCATTACCTGATACTTCGAAAAACATACTCATTTCATGAGCGGACTTTCTGCCTGCCTCTGCTTAGATTTCTCTTCCTGTTATGAGTACATTTCTGGTATTTCTTTCTTCATTTTTGCTTCGTCCCTCTCCTCGTCACCTGCTAAGGCTTGTTCTGCAGTCAACTCATGATCTGAGCTCAAACAAACAGACCATCTCCTCCCTTAACCTCTGTGAACTGGTGCTAATATTCCCGTTAACAGCAGCTCTAGGTAGCATCCTCACGCTCTATATCAGCTCTGTTGTTACTCTTTATGCATACACACGATATTGCTATACAATGTCATTCATTGCTACAGCTCGACAAAAAACGGGTTCAGATCTCTAAAGGTATTTTGATTTACTTTCTACTACTATTACAACTCTACTTCCCTTTTTCCTGTAGGGGAAAAATACCTATTTTTCAATCAAAACCAATAAAAACAAAAAAACACTTCAGTGCACGGTCGTCATTTTCTCTGTCGTTAGGTTAATTTTATTCTTACATCAAAGAATCTTCTAGTAGTGTAGTGAAGGCGTGACCAAACAGAATAAGTTGTTTACGCGACCTCCTATGGTAACCCACATGTTATGAAAATAGTTATAAGCGATCATCGGTTAGCCAGACCATTAGTTCTTTGAGCTTGTCTTTCAGTGAAAATGCAGTGTCCACGAGATTGTCCCTACTGGCGTGCCTCGGCGTCTACAATCCAGCATTCCGAATTGTTCGCAAGCTCTGGTCTTGGCAGAAAGAGTCGCGATCGGCTAAGACTTCGTTTTCCAGAGATGCTAGACGAGTGCACCAGTTACCGTGGCTATCGCGATGAACCAAAAAACCTTGAAACACGTGGTGTGCCTTTTCAAGTTCCAACCTCACTTTGGCAGCATTTAAATCAAAGGTTTATGTACCAAAGTACACGAAGCCTTAACTCTGGATTTGAGGGCCTTTTTCCTTCATTATACGTTGGAGGACGAATGCGCAGTATAGGAGGAATACACCCACCAGCCATTCCAATGGGTTGTTCCGGAATTTTCCCTCCAATTTGGCGGGTTAGCCATGAACAGCAAGACACGTTATCGAATTCCAGAAGATCCCTCGAACAAGAAAAATTTTCAATCGAAAGCCAGGGTCTACAAAGTCCAGCCTCTCGCGAGACAAGTTCACCCGTTTGTGATGACCAAAGCTTATGGAGGACAAAAGGTTGTGAAAGTTTGTTTACACCAATTGCACGACCCGGTGTAAAGGAATTAACTAAAAACAAGACACTTCTTAAACCAACAAGTACAACCTACGAGGTTAAAGCAGCAACAACTAAAAAGTCTTCTAGTCATGAAAATGCTTGGGGAGGCCCGACTTACACCGAGCTCATTACAGAGGCAATTTTGTCAACTCCAGATCACCGTATGACCCTGTCACAGATTTACGACTGGATAACAGAAAACGTCGAATACTTTAGACAACGAAAAAATTTTACTTCTGCTCGAGGATGGAAGGTATGTGGACTTATTATAAGTAACTTTTGTTAAATGCTAAAGAAATTTTGACTTGAGTACTTTATTTACTTTAGTTAAAGAAATTCACGTATTATACAAGCCCTTAGAAAAGCACTCGCGACAATATTAGGCGTTGGCAACGAAGTAACACAACTAGAAACAGAGGACATAGTAACAAAGCTCTCACCAAAAAATGTTCGATATTGCATCTGAGGTGTGGCAAGAATATTTTGTCTACAAATTCAAATTTGGTCATAAAAGGTTTCATTTCAATATAAGTGAGAGACCCTAATCCTTGCTTCCTTAACTACAAGTCCTTTGCTTTCGCGACCTTGAATACTAACGGTGTTTTTTGCGGGTTTCAATTTTGATCATTTACTGAAATAGTTTGGTGAAGTTTTTTAATTCTAATTTTAACAATTTTGGTAATGCGCTTTCTTTTATTTATTACTCCCACTTAAAGTTCAATTAAGGGTCAAACAAGCGATCTGTAAAAATTCTTTCAAAACTAAATCATAGCCTTTTATATAAAAATAGAATCCATAGTTCCGTTTTTATTCATTTGCTTGAATTACTCGCTTTTTTGTTGATTCTTTACCAAGTACGAAAGATTTTGATGCACAAAGCTTTTATTTCAGCGCTGCTGTAGATTCAACAGATTCTATATCACTCTCTTCAACAAATTAAGCAACATATCGACGATGAAAGAAGGTTTCACTCTATACTGACGCAATCCTATAATGAGATAGAATGAAATCACTCTCTTTTGCAAAACAAAAAAACGTAAACAAGAATACACGATTGTGTTTATCTTAATTAGCTGTTTTGCAAAGCAGTCGATGGAGTACTTGAAATGGTTTTGAAACTAACCGTTATCTATGGATGAAGCTGATTGTTACCGCTTTATCTAAAACGATTGCTTGTTTTGTCTGAAAGATTCTTATCTCACCACTTACGTAACTTTTCTCACACGCCTACAATGTTCCGTTCCGGATTTCTCGTGTAGCTCAGATATGTTAGCAAGTATGTATGACTTCTTCTTTGTATTAAGCAAGAATTTGAAAGAAAACTATTGTACTACTTCTTTAGACGAAGTATAGCTTTCTCAACAGACTGTCACGAGAGCAAATTTTTTTGCAGTTGAATTAACAAACACTTCAGATTAAGTACGATAAAAGGAGCGTCCCCATAAATCACGACTGCAACATTTTCACGCTATTGCGTTCATTCGTGCACGCAATTCTCGTTTTGCTTCAAATCACTTTAGTCTTTAGTAAGAGAAACTCAAAAACTTGTCGCAAAAACAATACAAAATTTGATGGCCCTGTTAAGTCAAACCGCTTTCTAGCTACTATCTTCCAGCGTGTTCCTATTTCAGTCTCTGTGATTATTTTTATCTTTGATAACTTTAAGGATTGTATACTAGCAATTAAATAATGGTAAACGTCCCGATAAAATTAACACTGTTACCTAATTTGGAGTTGCATCTTAATTAATTTCGAAAAGCACGATAAACTCTTTAGCTAGCAATCTACTCCGTTCAATTGATACTATATATTTATATTTTTTAAAAGACTGAAAGTTCGACCTAAGCAAGACTAGACATGTTAGAAATGTATTCTAGAGTGGACACTTTTTAGTCTTCCCAACAACGAAACTAAAGCACATTGACGAAGATCAAACGTAGGTATTATGTACCTCGGGCTATCTTTATTTTTCAAAAGCCCGCGAGCCAATCTTTTTGCTAAGCAAACGCGGCGCTCACGCTTTTCAGCAACAAATTTTTAAATTCACGAATTGAGACTCAGTAGCCGTACCAAATCTCAAAAGTAACCTTTGCAATCATTACGAGAGCTTCTCTAAAAGACAAAAAAACGGACAAAATTAGGAACAAAATCAACGACTTAAGCTGAAGATCAAAATGTAATCGTTTTGACCCATTTTCAGTATAACTAAAGAATGAAATATGAACTGTGAAACTCAAATAAAAAATACAGTAAATTTAACCTGGGCTAAATTGCTAGAACTTCCCTGTTTTAAGTTGAAAACGTAAAAAAATATTAGCATTATTTTTTCATATTTATTACTTGTTGAGAGTTCCCCAAGAAATAACAAGTCTTAAGATTTAACAATGTTCAGAAAACATCAATTTCCGGAATTTTTTTATATTTATCTATGTTTTGCATGTAACAAATTTTGAATAACTCATTTAGCTTGCTGAAAAACAACTGCATGGAAATTACATTCGCTTACAATTTACGTCAATATTTATTCACGTAACCAAAAAAATACTGTTGCAAATGTCTTGTATTACAACTACTCAATCAATCTTATACTGTTCTGTAGCAACAAATATTAGCAACCAAAAACATTTTATATTACAATTGTCAAACACAAGATTGGAATAAGAGTCTAGAGTGTAAAACAATACCAGGCTTTCATAATGAAAACTTCCGCTATTTTCGATATATTACAAAATAGCGAAACAATGTTCGATGCATCACTACACCTATGCTTCTGCAAAAAACATCTAGAAGGACGACATTTAGTTCGTCACAGCGTTTTACGTACCCGCGTGGGCCGAAAGTTATGTGTTTCGCTAGCACAACAAAGGCGTCATGTGGATCAAAGAACAAGAAGTGCACTATTGCATGCACCTTCACAGCCCCCGCATTTTAAACGAATAATCAACCACAAAAAAAAACACTGAATATAAACTCAAACTTCGGTCTAGTAAGTTCGTCGTCTAATCAGAGACGCGGATATAAATCTAAAGCAGATGATTTAATACTAAGCGAAAGGACTTTCTCAGCTCTGTTTCCGCTTTTGAGCAAACGAAATCAAACCGCGCATGCAGAAGTAAATGCTCTTGCTTTCTTTTCCTCTTCATAAAATTCTGCTACGTTAAGCTAATTTCAGACAACCAGCTGTTGTTTGTTGCAAGACGCTTCTCGTGGGAGGTTCTTACTTCACTTTCGAAAACAAGTTTGGCAGCTTTCCAGGATGGTGCAAATCATTTGCACTTTCGCGATCGCCCAATAAAAGATTAACAAATTGTGATATCGTATGAGGCCAAAAGTTTAAAAAATATTTTCTTGTACTTTGATAAAAAAAGCATGACTTTCAGTTTTACCCAAGCATTTTCTAAAAGAAATGCGTATTGACTAGTCATCTAGTATATTCTATGTTCATGCAGTTCGCCCAACGCATAAAAAGCGTGTATGGCGGAATTCAGCGAGCTCTGTAGTTCTATAGAATTTAAATTCGAACCCAAATGGAAGTAAGTTTTTGAGCGCTTTCCACAGTGAGTTTCTAAAGTATTTCCTCTTTTTTGTAAGAAAAACCTACAAAGAGCATTTAGGATAAACAATCTGAAAATAAACTACATGCAGAATAATATAACAAGCGGGGAATAGAGCAGAGTTTTGAATAGTGCTTTGTGAAATACGTGCAGTAACAAACAGGTTTCCTATAACATTATTAGAATCAAGCATACAATGCTTACACGACATCATAGCCATTGAGATGGAGTAAGCTTCGAATCGCTTTTTATGAGGAATGAAACCCGGACTACCCGGGGAAATTGCCCGAAATCAGATTGAGATCGACAAACTTCAGCCGAAGTTTCAAACCCGGGTCACAGTGCAAATTGGGCGGCGTGAGTGGGAAAGGAAAGACTTTATGAAAGCTGCAGGGGTTACTGCTAACATTTTATAAGTAGGTCTGTTGGAATGCCGTAAAAACCAACCGCTTTTTCGATCTAGATACTTCGCATATTACCAATTCAACTTTGTTTGAAGTATTTAAAAGGAAACAGGAAAAAAAACACTAGATAAAGGAGAAGATTTCCGGAAGCTTAGTGAGGATGTAGATAATTTTAACAATACAACAAAGCAACATTATATTTGAGAAAAGAAATTGTATGTTTCTGTGTAGCTAAACTCTCCTCTTCTTCTACAGAATGCAATCCGCCACACTTTGTCCCTAAGGAAGCGATTTATGCGAGTGGCGCGCACGACTGGCGCAGCTAGCTGGTATAACTCCTGGTGGATGATCAATGAGCAATACATGCGAAGCCGACGGGTGTCGAAGGAACAACACCGGGAGATTCGCCCTTGTAACGACTCATGTGGAGCTGAAGTCGTTACTGAGAGTGTCTTGGTTAAACCAGGAGAGCTCGAAATCACAGCGAAATGAAGTTTTCTTAGGATTGCTGCAACCAAGTATCTCAAAGACACATGACTCCACATGACAAACACCATGCAAATAGAAAACCTTTGTTGTACTCATCTAATGTACAGCCGACACGGAAAACTTTAAACTTGTGTAAATCTCCAAATCATGAGCATTATGTAAATATGTCTAGATTTTTATTTCCAGGCGTGATAATGAAAAAATTCCTTAAACCAAAAGCAGAAATAAAACTCTTACAAGTTACAAAAGCTAGAGTTATCTCAGAGACGAGCCAAGTGTCTCAAAGACGCATGATTCCACATGACATACATCAAGTGGACAGCTTTGTTATACTTACCTAATGTACAACCGTCTCTAAACTTTTGTAAATCTCCAAATCGCGAGCGTTCATGTAAATATGTGTAGATTTGAAATTGCTCAATTTGGAGTTTAATTGAAGAAAGACGAATTTATTTCCAAGTACGATAATGGAAACGTTCCTTAAACCAGAAGCAAGTTATCAAAGATTTTCCTGTTCCTAAGAGTTATCTCCAAGACGAGCCACAAGGTGACCACAAAAGCTGGTATATTTTCCTTTTCCATAAACCGCATAAACTTTGCTTGGTTGCAGCTCTACCCAAGACATTTGCCCTTTATCAAGTTGCATCATCACCGTGACGCTGTGTGAATCATAGCGAACTCCGCTACTGTGGACCTCAGCATAATCTTTACCGTGTCTCTTAAGAGACAAAAAAATCTGGTAGCCATTCTTTTGTAAAGCATTTACAGTGAACTTATAAACACCAGTCTCTGGAGCAGTAAACTTTCCGCTCGTTCCGTCATACGCTTCCCCAAGGTTGAGGTCAACGTGGTTGAACTTAACCAGGCGCTCCTCGTAGTTTGGTCCCAGGTCACCGGCTGTCAGAGTTGCATGGAATGCAACAAGTTTCTAAATTGGAGGCAGAGAATGTTAGGCCAACAAACATTGTCTTCATTGCTGTGTTTTGAATAAGAAAATTTTCTGCTAGCTGATATTTGTAAATAAGCAGTTGAAGGATTCCATAGTAGAACTACTCGCTTCAGTATAAAGAAATGAACTTTTTACTGGTTTTATGAACAAAAAAAATATTAGAGTATAGATAGTTTTAACAAAATAGATGATATATGCTATGGATTGAAAGCAAAGGACGTATATTAAAGAACAACATACATCATCAAAAATCTCTTCTTTTGGTTTATGAGCAAGTATCAACTGCCTGGCTACTAAACGGCAGAAATGTTATTTGCATGATTAACTCATTGCATCCAAGCGCGTCGTTTCATTGCTTAAAAAAACAGAACCCATGAAAATGTATGTATAATGTCTTTTTGAGAAAACGGCCTTGAATTTAGCTTTGTCACTGTGGACCACCTTTTTGTTTGTACTGTCGCTCAAGTATCAACTTATTGATACTATACTTAATTATTACCACTTATTGCTTTGTAAGGGGACACCAGCAGGGCCTTTCTTTTTTCAAATTCCTTACTCAATTCAGGAAAACCATGCAGTAGATAGCTTACTAATTTGAACAAAACTAAGCTTTAATCATTTAACGAGGACACATGTTAACCTTGTGGAACATATGGCCCTCGGCACAGATCTTGACGATATTTAAAGTCGATTTCATGGAGGGAGAAAAAAAGGAGAACCAGAAAGGAAAACGCTCGAAGTCAGAAAAAGATCAAGAAGACTTAGCCAACATGCAAACCCAGAGTTCGATCCCGGGTCCACAGAGGTGGGAGGCACGAGCGCTATTAAACCACTCACTCTTCCATCGTGACTCCCTCACCAATTTATTAACCTCATTCACTCGGCCTTTGCTAGGATATCGTTGTGGCACGAAACTCGCTAAGTCAAGCCCTCAGTCTGAGATTTCCCAGTTATTCATGACCTTGCTATCGGTTGTTAAGTAATCAAAAATTAGGGCGTGCACAGTATTTCCGTTCAACAAATTCGAAGTTAGTTGTTCTAAACTCTTGATATACAAACTGTCTTTAGGAAGTGGTGAGACCACATCCTGTACGTAAATATAATATGACGGCAACCGTTGCTATTTTTGTGACTCATTAAAATATGCTTATGTTTTCATCACTCAATATCCATGTTAATACTACTAGTTAGATTCGTGTTGACACAAAGCGTCAAGTCTTGTGTCACGCCTTCTGTGTAGGTATGGCTAAAAATCTGCAAAAATACAAATTCTCATACACTTCGACAACCTCGCTTTTGCTCACAGATTTCTTAGTCACTTGATAATGTACTATGAGCTTAACTTTCAAACTTCCGTTCAATAACAATATTTTCGAGTAATAATACAATTATTCTTAACACAGCCTTTCAGCTCTATACTTGTAGTCATAGTCTATGATGCATGGCTGAATATTAATGACCCAATATCTTTGACTGGCTGCTTTTTTAGACGAACTAAACACGCGTCAACTCGAACAGTACTTCTCTCGAATGCCGGATGGATGTTTGTCAAAGGCTGGCTATTTTGTTTTTCCTCATTGACAAGGCTGCTTACCTGTGGAGCAGACTTAGAATTTTCAGATTCCTTTTCTTCTACAGTGTTTTTGGAGTTTTCAGCTTTTGCATTGCCATTTTCTGTTTCTCCTTGTGATTTCTGAATGTCTTTCTTTTTACCATTGCAATTTGCTTGAATCCCTCTCTGTTTGGAAACATATTGTTTAAACCCGTTCAGTCCCAGCCACTTTATGAATATCTAACTTCTCCTTACAAAAATCGTACAAAATGAGACATTTGGTAATGAGAAAATGAGAATTGATCAAACAAAGTGAACTACTGAATTGATGAACATTGAAATTCTCCCAAAGTTTTGCGATGAAAACTATGGTATCTAGTTGTGAGAATTTACCTTTAGTTAAAAACTAACAAAGACATGAATGATAAAAACTGGTTTTCAAACTATTCTTATTTCAAAACTTCCTTCATGCAGTTTGCCGCATAAGAGTGTTCCACTTTGTCGGGAAAACTTGACGTAGTACCTACCAAATGTAAACTGGCTTGTTTTTTAAAGTTTATATATTTAGACCCCATTTACTTTTCACAAAAAAAAGCTGGCCAAGGATAACTTTGGCCGGAGCAACACTTAATTCCATAAAGGCAAGGATGAATTGGGGGGGGGGGGGGGGGTTCTGTTCTA
>JANVCF010033009.1:0-13802 GCA_025388745.1 Hydrozoanthus gracilis
TTGTACGACTTAGTCCTCAACGAGTGTTTGCGGCAAATTTACTTTTACAGTAGTTGTGACAGTTGTGGTGGTGACAACATTTATTATTGATGAAAACGAAAGGAGTTATTTGGTTGGTAGTGATGACAACATGATGATGATGATGACGATGGCGATGATGATGATGGCGGTGATGATGATGATGATGATGATGGCGATGATGATGATGATGACGATAATGATGGCGGTGATGATGATGATGATGACGACAATGATGATGATGATGATGACGATGGCGATGATGATGACGATGGCAATGATGATGATGATGGCGGTGATGATGATGGTGATGATAATAGTGACGATGGTAATGGTGATAATGATGACAGTGATGATGATGATGACGATGGTGATGATGATGATGACAACGGTAATGATGATAATGAAAACAGTGAACATTGATCAAACTAAAGATTATAATGATAACGAAATTTAGTGCTCTCAATTACATAAACGATGACAGTGTCTTCACCACTTGCTTCAAAATTATCTCTAGTCGGTTTCTATTTTTCCTTGGTTTGTTAAGCTTTGACATGACTCTCAGAGTTGCTCGTAAAATAAACAGATAACATGATAACAGAAAATACCAATAAACGTCTTTATTCACCTTCTGCTGTTTAACTATTTTGTTATAGGTTCGTTCCAGACTTGGAGGACATTGTGTCATTCGAGGAGCTGGTGAAAGAAGAGAGTCTGTCGCCGGAGGCTGTTCAAGGAGCAAGGTACGTAGCAAGGCCCAGTTTAGACGTCGAACGGTTTTACACGTGCCGGATCTAATGGGAATGAACTATACATCAATAGTATTTGCTCATTAGCACTCCATTCGACATATGTAAAGTTCCATGTGTTTTGTGTTGCTGAGTAACCTCACATGCTGTGTTCAGTCGGATTGAGGTTCATAACGTACCGCGCGGCCCGCAGGAAATATCGTTTAGAAACTCGTTTTTTCTCTCCAAAAGCAAAGCGATATTACAATAACGTGTTATAGACCATTTTATTTGATCTTTACCTTTTAGGAGTTAAATCTGCTCTTTTTTATCCAGTCATTACCCGCGCATTCGCACTTGGGCCATAAAAACGGAAAAACTTAGGCCCATAACTTAAGCCTGATTTTTACTTGTAAGATGAGCACAAGCAAAAGCATAAGAAACCGAAGTTTATACACTAAATAAGTACAAGAAAATGAAAAATAGGCACACGCAAAGTGGGCTGGTGTCGACATGCTTATGCTTTTTCCACGGATGTTCACACTGGCAAAACAAACAACAAAAGCATAAGTACAAGAGAAAGGAAAATGTTTCTTTTCCTGTGCTTGTTCTTGTGCCTATTTCACGCATGTTCACACTTGGATTTTCCTGTGCTTGTTCTTGTGCTTGTGCTTACCTCACAAGTGTGAACCAGGCTTAAGAAAAAGAAACATTTTCCTTTCTTTTGTGCTTGTGCTTATGTCGTTTGCTTTGCCAATGTGAACATCTGTGAAACAAGCACAGGCATAATCATGTCATCACTAGTCCCTTTTTGCGTGCGTATTTTTCATTTTCTTGTGCTTAGCTAAGTGTGTGAACATCGGTTCCTTATGCTTAAGCTTGTGCTTCTGCTTCTGCTTATTTCACAAGTGTGAACCAGGCCTTAGAGGCCTTCAGCAACGAGGTCGATGGCGGCAGAGAACAATAGTGAGTTTAACGGGCGTAGGCGTTGGAACGGATCGTGCTACGAAAAACTGGCGCCTTACCAACTAGGCTAACCAGGCGGCGGTGCTGTCCACAAAGTGTAACTGGGACATAAAAGAAAGCAAACTAAGCCACACGTGACCTAAAAGGGCAAGCAAGAAAAGTGTTTCAGTTTTAAGCCGTCGCGTCGATGTTGCCGATGTCCTCGATGTCCAAAGCCCCAAAAAGGGAGCTTAAGCAACGAGATGACAAGTCGACCACGGCTCACAAGAAACACACTCCTTGCTTGCTTCTTTCGATCACGTATAGCTAGTTTGCTTTCTCTTTCGCCCCAGTTGTGCTTTGTGGTTAGAAAAAGACGAAATTGCTTTCCGCCGCCTGGTTAGCCTAGTTGGTAAGGTGCCAGTCTTTCGTGCGGGAGGCCCAGGTTCGATTCCCGGTGCCGGACCTTCACTCAGGGTCTTAAAACAACTGAGGAGAAGGTGCTGCCTTTGCCCTAACATCTGCAAACAGTTAGACCTTTGCGTCTTCTCGGATAAGGATGTTAAACTGTAGGCCCTCGAAGTCCAGTAATTGGGTTGTAAAACCTGTTGGGTTTTCCGACTACCTAAGAGTAGTGAAGCTAAATAAATAAATAGATAAATGAAGAGTGACAAAATTTTCGGTACATCGTTTTCGTAGCCGTAAGGTTTTCACCTTGTAATAAGGGACCCGTTCCGCAACGCCGGGGATGGTAACAACGACGACGACGGCCTACAAAATACAACCTTCTGGTTCATCCTTTCCGACCAGGTCTGGCTCGTTTGCGCTCTCTTTTGTTCTAGTGAAGCTTGGTGAATAGAAAATGATTAAAGCTCCCTGCATAAAGACATAAAAAGATTGAGAAAAGTTTCTGTTGGTCGTTGCCGTATTTGTAGAACTCGAAAATTTAGCTTTTAACGTTGTAATTTGTGCAGGTGGCGCGAACGGTACATTCCAACGTGCAGCTATTATATTCACTATTGTTTTCTGCAGTCGTCGTCGGCGTTGGCTTACTCGTTGTTAAAGGCCTCTAGAAGACCCTAATGACATCTTTTGAGACCCGCAAGCTACACGTGTGCTTTGTACCTGCCACGCATAACTGCCGTCGTCGTCGTCGTTACAGTCCTCTTTGCTAAAGGCCTCTAGAGGACCCTAATTGCGTTCGACGTCAGGAGAACGCAATCCTAATCTGTAGTTGGATGGTCTCCCTGTGTTGTACAAGCCAAGAAATTTTGAGGTTTTTCATTCGTGGACTGCCATTTGGACGCCCCTCTTGGTTTTTGCAGGGGCCAGCCTCGTTTTCGAAACTGGCCGACCTTGTGATCGACCTTTGGTCGTCAACTCGTTTTCGTTTGAAAAATATAAAACACAATATTGGAATTCTTATTGGACAATAAATTAAAAAAGGATTCAACAGTAAAACATGCTCGCTGTTAACTTTTCTTAAGGAAACCACTAACAAAGATGTCGAACGCACTTTGTTAATCTGTGATTACTTCTAGTAGTATCTTTTGAGACCCGCAAGCTACACGTGTGCTTTGTACCTTCCATAACTCAGAACGAGACTAGTTTCAACCACAGTTTTTCCGCCTCAGAAAATAAGTTGATTTTGCTCAAGACTGACCTTGACGATTTTCCCTTTTACTTCTCCTGTAACAGGAGTCTGGACACGGCAATAGACAACTTATCCAAGAACTTTTCTGGAGCTGCTGACTACTTTAAGGTTTGCCGAAATGGTAATTCTTTATTATTAGCTTAGAACTGGGTTGTGGTGTTACTTATTACTAACATTGAATAAAAGAAAAAATATTTCGCTATTCTGATTATTTTGAACTTTAAAAAGTACAGACTGCGCCATTTTTAGCCCTTCGTTGCGCATGTGAAGCCTGGGTACTAACACGTGTGTGGTGCTTTCAAAGTAGTGTATTATTAAAATTTCAAATCCTTAGGTTGTTGGCTCATGTAAAAATGTGTTTGACTCAAAGAAAGGCATATGTATAAGTTACATATTTAACACGTGAACAATGACTCACTTTAACGACTTCACAAAATATTGGGACCCAACCATCAGAAAGTCGGCAAGTGCACACAAGTTCACGTTTCTTAAGCTCTAAATTTGCTAATTCTTTGAAAAATGAAATGTTTAGAATTTGTGAAAAAAGCTTTTCCTTTGAAGTCGTAAATACTTTAGAAGAGCTGGTAAAAGTATTTAATGCTTACAGTGGCCGGAATTCATAAGTATTTTTTGTTCCGTTACAGCTTCTTGTTGACGTATTTGCACCAGAATTTCGCGATGCTAAGAACATCCACTTGAGACATTTCTACATAATTGTACCTCCTCTGGTAAGTAAAAGTTGTTTGATATCGTAATTGTGACGAGGCAAGTTTTTGTGCATCATCAATTTCCCATATCATAATAACAAAGAGCGCGAGAAATGGAATGTTCTTAAACAGGATATCATTTATTTTGTGTGTGATATCTTTTATTTTACGTTTTAAGACCCTCAACTTCATCGAATACATGATGAGTTGCAAAGAAAAACTGAACAAAAAGAACAAAGTTGGAGCCGCCTTTACGGACGATGGGTTTGTAATGGGTAAGTGAATTGCGCAATGGACCCTCTTTGCTTCGTCCTTTTCGATTTAGGGTTGAGCTTCTCGCCGCCTGGTTTTAGCCCAGTAGGTAAGGCGCCAGTCTGTCGTGCGGAGGCCCGGGTTCAATTCCAGTCCGGACCTCCATTGCTCCTTTGCTCCTTTGCTCTTACATCTGCAAACGGTTGGACTTTCGCGCTTTGTAGGAATAAGGACGTTAAACCGAAGGTCCAGTCTTGATCTCCTACTGGAGCAACTAAAAAGAGCCCACATGCAGCACTTGTCGAAAAAGAGAAGGCTGATCCTAGTGTCGGGGCCTGCCAGCTGTTAACTGAGTGTAGCCCTGATTGGGAGCGTTGTGTAGCTTTGTTTTGTATTGTATTGTATTATATTGTAATGTGTTGTATTATGTTGCATTGTAGTCTATTCTAATGCAGTCTATTGTACTGTATTGTTTTGTATTGTATTGTAAGGTGTTGAATTGTAGTCTATTGCATTATAGTATATGTAATGTAGTCTATTGTATTGTATCGTAGTCTATTGTAATGTAGTCTTATTGTACTGTATTGTATTGTGTAGTCTTTTATTGTAGTCTATGTAATGTAGTCTATTGTATTGTATTGCTGTGTAGTCTAATGTAATGTTGTCTATTGTACTGTATTGTTTTGTATTGTATAGTCTATTGTATTGTATTGAATTATGTTGTGTCGTATTGTAGTCTATTGTGTTATATTGTAGCCTATTATATTGTCTAGTAATGTATTATATTAGATTGTGTTTAAAGTGAGCGATCTTTGTTTTATTTTGTTTATTCTTTTTTAATGAGTATGACAGAGCATAGAAAATACTTATTATCACTCTCACTATTATCATTATTATCATTATTATTATTATTATTATTATTATTATTATTATTATTGCTATCACTATTATCATCATCATCATCATATGTCAATGGTGGCTCGTAAATACACCTAACTCTAGTTTAAACAATATCGAAAGTGTTAAAAGTGCTTATTGGATCTGCCTGGTAACAAAAGTCAATGGTGTTACACATTTGTGCTAATGATATGGAGACAGCCAACAAGATTGCCTCACGAATGGAAGGGACTAAGTCTGTACTGTTGTTGTTGAACCCCAAAAACTGTTTGAGTCTGAGTGTTAGCAGTCATGGACATCTGTTTCGGCCATGATGGGCCCCATTAGCACGTCATAGATAACAGACAGGCTTGAAATTCCACAGAAAGATATAAACGCTTGTTCAGTTGTTTTCGCAGATTTTGTTCTAACTGGCCTATTATTCGTCCAATAGCTAATCTCTGTTTACAGGCGTGTGCTTAAAATCTCCTGCAGGAACTGCCTACATACTCAAGCTGCTCGATCAATACCACGAATTTGATTCGCTCCACTGGTTTCAGTCCGTTCGAGAGAAGTACGTCAAGGAAATGGTACGAGTTACTACTCTATCTCTCAATATGTAACCTAGGAGAATTCAACCAATTCGTATGTTAAGGACCTTGAGCGAAGGGGAAGGAATATGCCACACACTTATTGTTTGCTCAATTCTCTCAAAGTTTTCATTTTAACCAAAACTAAACAAAATTGAGTGACTTCATGTAAGCAACGCACTACTAAGTGGTTTTGAATTTGTTACTATTATTATTATTATTATTATTACTTTCATTAATACTATATGGTAATTATTGTTATTGTTTTTTATTATCATTTTTGTTTTTATAGACAGAGGTAAAGACATCATTGGACCGAGGCGTGAAGGATGAGAAGCTACAACAAACAATGAACTTAACTCTCAAGAGGCTGAGCACTTATCAGCGGGTACACGAGACTTAGATTTTACTGTAACATACAATGAACTTAACTCTCAAGAGGCTGAACACTTATCAGCGGGTACATGAGACTTAGATTTTACTGTAACGGGTACACAGGCTTAGATTTTACCATAACATACAATGAACTCATTTCACAAGAGGCTGAATACTTAACCTCTTTTTGAAAACCCTTTCAGCACTTTACCTAAGAGCTTTTGATCCTGGGAGTTTTACTAATTTGATATTGAAGGTTTGGAGTTTGTTTGTGACTTTTCATAAGGTATAAAAACATTACAAATTATGTCTTCTTTTTATGTTTATATGAGGTTAAAGGCAACCACACATTAGACGATTTTTTATCTAAAGGGCCACTATTTTTTGTCTGGTATGAACCTGATCCGATCGTGGTTCACCACTTACTTACCGATTTTGTCGGTCCAGTGCCGAAGCCACGTTGCGCAAACGGTTTTTCACTTGTCATTTCGTCACATGCTTGCGACTTCGGCTGATGCGCAAAGTAGTTGAAACAAATTATCGGTCACTGCCACACTCTTGTCGGCAATATCTGATCAGACGTTTTGGGATCTACAGCTAGTCGGACCTTCCTTCACGACAAAAAATCGTGTCCGATCTTTGTCTGTGGTTACCACCCACAGCCTATTTTTTGTCGCAGACGAGAACCCGGGCCCTTCCGACCAAAAGTCGTTTGTGTGTGGCAGCTAATGAACTGATCGCTCCAATCTTTTCTGTTTACTAGGAGTTCGAGTTGGTGTACTTCTCGTTGAATAGTGCAAGAATCTTCTTCCGTGCGGACAAGACAGCAGAAGAAGAGAGGGAGGAAAGAGAGAAAAGTAAAGAAGGTGATATTCTTCATTTCTTTAAATTCCCGAACACTCTAAGAATATTCGTTCTCGTTGACCTTAGAACTGTTGCGTTCTAGTTTCTCTACACATTCACAAATTCATGTAAGACAGCGTCACGTTTCTTCTTAATGGCAGACTACCGTAAGTGCTCCAATAAGCCTCCCCTCTCTATGTAAGCCCCCCCGTTTATGGCTTCAATGTAAGCCTCCCTGTCTAATGGCTCCCTTCCCCGATCCCAATATAAAGGCGAAGGAGCTAAATAGTGTCACAAATATATTTTGTCAACGGACTTTTTTTAGTTTTTGAATAGTGCTGGTTATAATGCCAGAGAAACACAAAGTTGCTTTAAGCCTGTTTAATATCATTTTGTGTTTCTGTTTTTGGCTAATGACAATTTTTGAATAAGCCCTACTCTCTAAATAGCCCAACCCACCCCCCCCCCCCCCCATTCCCCCCGTCTTGCAGGTGTGAAAGTTATTGGAGCTTTTACAGTAACTCCATTTAAGGTTTTTGTTTGATTTTTTGGTTAGTTGGCTCGGTTCACATTTGTTTGTTTCATCTGCCATTCATTTGCACCATTGTTCATACATTCATTCGTTCCTACATATAAATTCGAGTGAGGCTTTACCACTGGAACGGGATGTAATGCCAAAGATTCGAATCCCACCGAAATCAGTTTTTTTTCTTGCCGTTGTTTGGGTCTTATTGCTGTAGATCAGCGTCACTTGGATTACACCCCGTTCCATGCAGTGGTAAGGCCTCACTTGAATTGATATGTTGTATTCTCTCATGAAGGACATCCCTCTATAGTTATTCGTTCCTTCCTTCGTTCATTCATTTGTTTTTTCATTCGTTCCGTCGTTATTTTGTTCATTCGTTTGTTTATTGGCACTTTCGTTGTACCGTTTATTCATCAACTTAGGTTCGGTTTGTTATAGATTTCATGGAGTATGATTAATAGATACTCAAAACATGCATTCATTACACAATTTATTCATCGTCCATTTATCCGTTTTCGTTCGCTCATTCATTCGTTCACCCATTCATTTATTTATTCATTTAGTCGTTTGTTTGTTCATTCGTTTATCATTCAACCTAGTCCTACATCCCTTGTGCGTCAACCATCTCCCCTGTATATTTGAATTCCAATATGTGTTTGTATGCTGTACGTGATAGGGTGAGGTAGAGCCGCGGGTTTGCTAACCTGGATCTTGTTTTCTAGTCCCTTCTCCCGAAGCTGAAAACGAGGCGAGTCAAGCGACAGAGGCACCTTCTGCGCCGTCCTAGCTTGAGCTCAGAGCTGCTTGCCCAGGGTAAGTAAGCCTTTGACTTACTTCGATGATTACTCTATTTTACCACAGATGATATGAACTGATACATGACTCAAATGACGGCAAATGAACAGGAGATGCTTGGTTGAAACAAGACTGAGATGATGCTTGATTCATGATAACTAAAATGAAATAACTTTAAGAGTCTAATGCTGATGACTCATTACAAACAGTTTGGTGCCAATCAACTGATACTATGACCGGTTACAAAACAGTCTCAGCCCTTGCAAGTAAATTTAAAATTCAGACCTGGTCCTCGAATAAGTTTATGAAAAGAAGAAATGTACGCGCGGCGAACTCTCTAACTGTCGTTGGTCTGTTTGTTTGATAATTTTGTTACCTCCCCAAGCTCAAGTTAACTTGTTGGTTTCATAATTTTGTTATCTCCCGGGCTCCAGTTAATTTTTTTGTTTGATAATTTTGTTATCCCCGAGCTTTAGTTGCTTATTTGTTTGAGAGTTTTGTTATCTCCCCGAGCTCCAGTTAATTTGTTTGTTTGATAATTTTGTTATCCCCCGAACTTCAGTTAATATTTTGCGTGCAAGTTTTTCACGTCGGACAATTTATGGCTTCGCATGTTTAAACTTCAGATAATTTATTTGTTGAATAATTTTGTTTTTCTCTCCGAGCTACAGTTATTTGTTTGTTTGATAATTTTGTTACCTGCCCGAGCTCCAGTTAATTTGTTTCTTTGATAATTTTGTCATCTCTCCGAGCTGCTGGTAATTTATTTGTTGCATAATTTTTTTCCCTCCTAGCTCCAGTTATTTGTTTGTTTGGTAATTTTATTATCTCCCCGAGCTCCAGTTAATTTGTTTGTGTGATGATTTTGTTATCCCCCGAGCTTCAGTTATTTGTTTGTTTGATAATTTTGTTATCTCCCCGATCTCCAGTTAATTTGTTTGTTTGATATTTTTGTTATCCCCGAAGCTCCAGTTAATATTTTGTGTGCAAGTTTTTCACGTCAGACAATTTATGTCTTCACATGCTTAAACTTCACGTTACTGAATTTTTTGTTCTTTCTTTTGTTTTAGAAACCAACTTCGCCAATGTTTATGAGCCGAGGTAGTCAACAACAACAGTAAAAATTGATTTATAGATGAATTAGTTTTAATTTAAAATAAAGGATTTAAAGGAAAGCGATTGCAAATTATACGTATGCAATGTGAAAAGATATACTGTTTTGGTTATCCGTTTCTTTAAAAATGTTTTAAATTGTATTGGTGCAAATATAATTCTCACTAACAACAGATTGTATACTAGAGTTAAGATTGTTCAAAACTTGAACTAGTTACTGAAGACTTATATCGTGAATAATTTTGTTCGTTTTAAAGAGAAGATGAAACTAGTGTTTTGTATTCGAAGTTTGAACCAGTTGTTGGAATCCTTATGATTAATTGTTAGGTTGGAAACCTAGTGAGTAATTGTTAGGTTAACCAAATATCCCAGTCTTTCACATACGTAGTTTTAGAATCTTCATAAAGTTTAAAAATTTTCATTTTCAAAAAAGGGGTAAATGTTATCGTTTCCGCGTTATTTGTAATTTGCGCATTTGTAATTTGTCTACATTTTAATCAAGGGCCATACCTCCTCCTTTAAACTTACATAACATCTAGACTAGAGTAGATAACAAAACCTGACGTGGAGATAATCTATATTAAGGAAGTTACAGCTGTATTTTCTACCATATTTAATGTGGAAATTAAAGAGTCCTATTTTTCACAAATGAGGCAATTTTATGTCATTAATCTTCAAAAAAGTAGCAGAAGAATTATTTTGCAAATTGCAAATAGAAGCTGGTCACAGAAAGAGTTTTTTTTTAAATAGCAAACGCCGAGAACTCGCACCAGTGGTTAGTTTGTGTGTGCGAGGTGAGCAAAGTAAATCTGAATGGACTGGAATGAGATATTTTAGGCGGGAAATCAGGGGAGGTACGTGCGTCAGTAAACAACGTCAACACCTCGTCTGGCGGAAACTGTGGGCCATCCCAATACGAAAGTCCAATTAAGAACTTGTAGAAAATAAACCTTTTTTAGAATGAAAGTCAGTTCTCTAAGAAACCACAAAAAAATTCAAAGAATGAGAACAATTTGAAAAGGCAGAACTGTTTGTCGCCAGCAGTCGAGAATGATGATCCAATTTACACGGCCCTTGTAAGAAAAAATAGCTGGATACTTACATTGAAAAAGCGAACGTTTGGTCGTTGTTTATTCAAGAGGAAAGACCCTCGAAGCACACAACTCCAACTAGTATAAAATTCTTTATAATCCAGAAACTTTGGTCTTTCTGGTGTTAATGTTACTTTTCTTCATTCTTTGACAACAGCTGTAGATTTGCGATAAAAACGCAGTCAATCTGCAAGAACTGTCATCATACCTCGAGATTCCAGCCCTATGCAAAAACCAACACGGAAAACATTTTTGGAACTGTGGCAAAACTCATTAAAGAATTCTGGATGCAACCCTGGATGCACGTTTTGCAACTGAGGGTTGAAAGTCGGGTGAATGTCCGTCGTTTCCCGTTTAGTTTCAAAATGGTGAGTCTGGATGACCTCCAGAAGTTTATCACGATAGAGTTAATGGAAAGACTGAATTAACGACATGTTTTAACATTGACTTGTCATTAACCGAATGAATTTCAAGGCCCGTGAAGTATTTCCTTTGGCCTATCATGAGTTTAAACTTGTTTTAAGCTTTACACACAAACGAGAGAGCGATGAGAGTCCTTGATCTTTTAACACCGCGTGAGCTGTGGCAACCGTAAGATCGTAAACAGTGGGTTCGGAAAGTGAAGTGTTTAGAAACAAATCCTTTCTAATAAGTCGGATTAAGCTTGAATGGCAATGGCGGTTTATAAAAAGCTCCATAATCTCATTTCGACAGTATGTGAAATGACGCAAGGCTCTCCAGTGTTCAAACTTAATTCGTCTACATCGTTGTTTCTTTGAGCGCTCATAGTTCTACTGTAGCTCTTTGGTCAAGAGGCTTGTTTTGTTTTAGAAGCATTCTTCTGAGTAATGCTTGAAACAGTCATTCGATATGCTTGTGTCACAGTACCGCTAAGTTTGGATGTAGGACTTTCTTCCGTATTCTGATTGAGATTTTCCACTTTTTGTAAATCTGATTAAGATAACCTTAATTAACTAGATGGCCATGGGAACGGACAAGAGAAAAAACTCCGCATGGCAAGTTTGATAAGACGTGGAAAAGGCAAGGTAAGGACAAAATGTTGAATTGAACTCATAATTTATGCGGTAGTTTGTCGAACACGAACTTCAACTGCCCCCTAGTCTGTGGTATTGACTAATTGGAAAATATTCGACATTTATTATTAATGTTGTCTTCGATCTTTGGTGCACGGCGCATTACCGAATGGTTTTCATTTTGAAGTTTAGATTTACATTAGTGATTTTAATTCATCCAACTCGAAAGCGCGCCACACATTCACGCTTTTAGAAAGTCATTCCTCAAGCCAAGCCAAGCTCTTAAAATATTTTTCTACTCAGTGATTTGCATATTATTTGAGATTTGTGGTCTAAACACTTCAAGAAAGAATACTGAATTACGCCATTAAGTATTGCTGCAGATAGTTTAGGATTTAATCAAAGTTCAATGAAGTTATTTATACATCTCGTAAACTAGTTTATTATTTGAATACAATAGTTCTATTAGTATTATTAATATTTTGTTATATGTTTTAAGTTTTAATTTTTCAACTCTGATGGACTGAATCAAAGTCTTATTTAGAACCGCGGAAAATGAGGGCAAAATATTAACTTCTGACTGATATTTATTTATATCGCCGCCTGGTTAGCCCAGTTGGTTTGGTAAGGCGCCAGTCTGTCGTGCGGGGGGTCTGGGTTCGGTTTTCACTTGGGTTCTTTTGAAACACGCCAACACCTTTAGACCTTCACGCCTTTTTCGGATAAGGTTGTTAAAACTTCGGAGTCCTTAGGACGGGAGTAAACCCCAACTTTTGTTGGATAGTAAGGAAGTCGAAAAAAAAATTTGAATAAGAAGAAATTTGAGTAAATCCAGCAAACCGTTTTACATCAAGTATTAACTTCAAAATTAATTTTTAAACTTCTCAAAAAATCACCAAACTCAAAATTCTCTTTAAAAATACTAAACTTCAAGAAACAAAGTATAACTCAAAACTCATATTCAAGCTGATTCCCCTTCATACCATCTGTGTTATAAGCGATACGATTCTGCAGATTCAAATCATGGACGGAGATATTGTAAGAAACACGAGGAAGAGTGGCCACAAAGCCGATTTGGATGTACCCCTCCTTAACTGGAGTCTTTAACCTTTCGAATTTTCCGACTGCACAAGAGTAATAAAAGGCTATAAACTGTACGGTTTGGACCAGCCAACCACAAGACATAAGAGTTCATGTTGATCCTCGGAATTTTCCGAAGCGACGAATTTTTCTCAAAAATTGTTTGGTGTCGTTCTCGACTCTTCCCTGAGGGCGAATAAGATACCGAAAAGCCAAACCTGTGAAGTTTTTGATCAGGCAAAGACTTTTTTAACGGGTTATTGTTTTCGAAATTTTCAAACTAAGAGCTATTCTTAAAGAATGCTGAAGCCAGTGAGTGAAAACAGTTGCGTCTCTTTGACTTTGCTATCAGTCTCGTCCGCAGTTTTAGAGCACGTTCTTTTAAAAATACTTGTCGTGGCTTAAGCCTCTTTTAGATAAGAAATCAATTGCGAGAACCTATGAGTCAATATAGCTCTCATATTGAGCATTGAGCAGATTTTGCTTCGAGAGTCATTACAGCTACTTAAACGTCCATGAATAGCCTACGTCTCCGTTCGACCAATTCAACGGCTTTTATAAAAATCAAGCGGCTATATATAGGTAGACTAGTATATGAAGCGTTCGTTTGCAATGAATTTTTTTTTTGTAAGTTTTTGAACTGCTTGACGTGCAAAATTGACTTATACGCTTCATCTTAGCCGTATGTTGGGCCACTGAGCTAATTTTACTTTATGCATAATGTAAGTATTTGCTTTGAAAGCTAAGAGCTTCTTTGAAATCTCGATATTCTCGCAAGAAACAGTTCGGTGACACTGACGTACCGTGCAACACGAAAAACGTCGCTAGGATATCTCGTTCTGTTACATTTCGCTTATTGAGCCGCTTCCTTTTTTCCCTTCAAGCCCCATTTCATCTGAATTGCTGAAAGTTTAATACTAACTCGTGGTATACCTGATCAGCCATTTTATTCAATAAGTCTCGTCAAATTCGTGTGCGCATCGCGGACCTATATAATTGCATTTTTCGACATTTTGGCCAGCTGCGTGTACCCGGAGTGAGAGTGAAAACTGTGGATGTTGCGCGGAGCAGGCAGTAATAGTTATTTTTAGTTTATGCCAATTTTTTGTGTGTTTCACCGTCGTTTACTTTGCTTTTTGGCTAATTTCGGGTCTGTTTTTTTAGCAATTACCTTT
>JANVCF010033231.1:0-13793 GCA_025388745.1 Hydrozoanthus gracilis
TTACTTTTTCTGAGAATTCAACTTGAGGAACACCTTCTCGTTAATCTAAGTTTTATTCTTGCTTTGAGCAATCAAGTTAAAACTTATGATGAAGTTTGGTATTTTCTGACGCTGCAATGCTATATCTATAGCTATTAGCAGAAGCGTAGGGCTGGAGTTTCTAAGAAAATTCTTACTAATCACAAGCAACTCACAATTACAAATCACAAATTTAAAGAAAAATTGTTAAAGTGAATGAAAATTCACACTTTCAATCACAGAACGATGGAAGTACGATTAAGACATAACATAGAGCTTGTTAGGGTGTCATTAATTGCTAAGTACCCCAACTGGCCCAAGTGGATTGTTCAATAACTGCACCGCGGGAAGGTAAACTAAAACCCGTTATTCGACACAAAGAAAAAGAAAATCACTCAGTAATATCTAAAGCTTACATCTGTGAGTTCAGCTGAGCCAACCCATATAATATCAACTGTCAACAACACCAAAATGCCGAGCACCATTCTCCGCGTCGACTTTCTCGACGGAACGCCATTGGGAACAACACGGTTCCACTCTCCTGTTCCATGACAGCTTGCATTGTCTGCCGAATAATTCTGGTTATTACCAGCATTCTCACTCATGTTCGATTCAGCTCATGATTCTGTGGGACGAAACAGTTTGACGGTACGGGTACGGGTAGTCGACCCGCTAAGAAAGAAATGATTTTACTGAATGGAGTGTGACGCCTGCCAGTCAGGCACCAGCACTTAACTCATCTGTAACCATTCTGCAATCCATATATAAGAACTGTAAGTGTATAACTAACTCATCAATTGCAACTTTCTTTTTTAAAGGGCATTAAAATGAATATCATTTTCTTGGGACTTGCATTGGGCTTTTTGTGGAGTTACGACAGTAACAAGCGGCCAGCGGCGCTCACAAACGCTTGGCCATGCGTCAATTGCGTGCTATCTGAGGTTTTTCACAGGCAGCCCAAGCTCATAATAAACCACACGTTATAAGATGCCGGAAAGGTTAACATTAAAGGTCAAGATTGACTTAACACAGAGAAAAAAGGTTCTGTGTCTTTGATAGACATCTAAAAGAAACATTTTTAAAGATATTTGAGGTTGTGCGATAGGAACAGATACTTAAAAAAACATTTTCTTATAAGATTTCGTCAGCTGGATAGGCCACGGTGCTTACAATACATTTGCTGTATATTTTTTACCACCCAGCCTCGATATCAAGTTGTACTGGTTTTGGTCTCCTTTGTTCTCTTGCCAATATTAAACTAACAGCAGGCTAGCCTAGTTGGTAAGGCGCCAGTCTTTCGTACAGGAGCCCTCAGTGCGTAAGATTCCCAGTGCCGGACTTTCACTGAAGAGAAGCTAAGGTGCTGCCTTTCTTCTAACATCTTCTAACGGTTAGACCTTCGCGTTTTCTCGAAAAAGGACGTTGAACCGTAGGCCCAGCCTCTCGATCTCCTATCTGGGAACTTAAAAGAACCAACAGCACTTGTCGGAAAAGAGTAGTGATTTCGGTGTTTTGGTCTGTCAACTGTATCGCTGTCTCTTAATGAGTATGAATGTGAGCCGTGTATAAGCGGACTGTTTAATAAGATCCTCAATACCCAGGAAACTGTACATCATGGCAAACGCATTGAGGCAATGCATAATGCGTACTAAAAATGGTTATTGATATTAATTATTTGTGAAGAAAACCCAAGTACTCAGCAAAAGATACATGTATATGTGTTGAAAGTATACTCTGGCGTGGTTTACAAGAGTAAAGAGCCGTTTAGGAGATGCATGCGTTGCTATGAGTAAAAAAATATATATATGCTTGTGCTTTTGATAGGTGGAGAGAGTCTAAAGAACATGTTTTGATTTTAAACCGCGCCAAATAATTATTTTTGGTTTGGTCTAACTGATTAGATCCTTCGTGAGCTTTTTTTGATTAGTTATTATTATTGTTAAACAAGTCATTTTCAATGAGTTCCCTTTGCCCTGATTGCTCAGTTCGCTTGGCGAACAAATGTTGTTATTTAAAATGTTCTCATGTGCTATAAGTATAATTGCTTTCCATTTTGGTTGAATTTCTTCAAGTGAAAATGGAATCACTTCTATGTGACTCCAGTGACGGCAGAAAAGGTGTTTCAAAAAGTCCATCAGAGGAGGAAAGGCAAGTTGATAAAATGTTTTGGCGGTAGAATATGGAAATTGTTTTTGAAAAACATGATTCATTACGTTACCAATACAGCATACAAAAATCACCTTTAACGACCTGCTTTCCTAGCTCTTGATTTTTTAATTGAAAATTAATTACTTTTTTCAGTTTGTTTCTGTTCAGTTTGTGGCTCTAGTACCGGGTAAAATTGGTACTTTTTATTTTGTGTTAGAGATGAAAACAAATTTTAAGCATCAAAGTTTTTAAAAACTGATAGCACATGATATATACTGCGGCACAGCGACTAGACTCTTCGCCACTCCTGCCTGCATTTCGTGCCGCGTAAAAGCATGGCTACTGAAGCAACTAAAAGCCGGTTAAACATACTCTACAAAGCCTCAGGGAGATAAAAAAAAAAGAGAATTTTTAGAAAAAAAAGAGCACTGACACCGCCACTGAAACAAATGTGCGATTGGCTCTGCAGTTTCATGACCATTTTTGAGCCTCGGGAATTTAGTGGGCTTCGATCCATTTAATTTTTTTGAGTATGATATATTATCTAAAATCTTGTTTTGAACTTATCAATCATTTCGTCCCTACTCGTTCAAATATATAAAAACTTTTAAACTAACATTTTTTAGAATTTCAAGACTCGTAAATATCGATACTGTTGTTTATCAAACAGTTGAATGCAATGCATTGATATTAAATAAATTTGGCGAGTCGACGAGAAGAGATTGAAATACAAACCTTGGTATGTTGAATAGTTACAAACAAAGCCGCCGATTAAAGTACTACTAGAAACACTTTGTGGTATGAAACCTTAGAACCTTCCATTAACTGGATATTTAAAAGAGATTTTTGTCCGGCACTGACAGCACATTGGTCTAGAGAGGGGGGAAAGGGGCAAATGTTCCGGGAAATGTTCACTGACAAACGCGATTATTTCCCTTACTATATTAACTTTATTATTCGTCCTCGGAAAATAAGTCAAGTTTAGAATAGAAGCAGCGTTCACTATAGTTTTAAACGAAACACTTCAGTCAGAGAGTCGCGCGCTTTTTGTTTTGGCTTGCATGCGACTAGAGATTGAGAGATCCTGAGAACCATCAGATGGCAGGGGGCGGAGCCTACAGCCAACACATGGCTCCTCTATAGCACGCTAAAGCTGTTTATAGTTTCTTAATCGTTCATTTCCCAGGTATTCATTATTTCTTTATTTGACATTATGAAAAGGCAGCAGGAGAATTCATATTTGTTCGACTCAAAGATGGAGCTGCACCCAGACGAAACTGATTTCGCTTCGCCGGCGATCGTCTCCAACAAAGTCAACTGCTCGCTCGGCAGGGTGGCAAAGGTTGTTCTTGTTATCATTTTGGTTGCCGTTGCATTCGTTGGAGGTTATCTGGTAAGAAGAGCCGTTTACAAAGATAAATGCCATTATTGTGGACAGAATCCCGCAGACAAGAAGGGAGACTTGAACTTTCTCAAGGAAGTATTGGATGAAATGTCCCCGACGAACATCGAACATACGCTAAGGTTTGTATACGCGCCATGTTACTAAGTATCAACTTATTCTTTGCTCTTTGAACTTTAGTTCTCAAAACTTTTGGAGTTCTTTTTATTATCTCCGCTGCAGTTTTAACGACTGAAGCCAAAAACCGAGCTATTTTCATTAACATGCGTGTAACAACTGCAACTGTAGATATTCATGGCGAATGAAGTAACCACAGGAGGCCCATTATTACTTAGGGAGCTTATACTCTTCAAATTAAAACGAATATTTATTATTTTATGATACTAGCAACATCAGTATGTATAGCGATTTAGTTACTTCTTTAAATAACCTTTTAGAGGAGGAGTTGTAAAGTAAATTTAATGCTGTAAGTGTTGTTTTGGTCATATTTGGGAATGGAAAGCAGGTCAAAATATAATTAGCTAGCTGATCAGGCCTCAGCCTTAGCCATGATTGTCATTTTCCCTCATGGGCCTCGTGGGATACCTAAGTTATTGTACAAATGAAAGTCAATTAAAAAGCAAATTAAGTTAAATGCAGCTAGGTAGTATAAATTTAGCGGAGTAAAATTTATAAAAATTACAAAATATTTGTGTAAATTCTGAAGGCTAAAAAACAAGTTATGGATAAAACTTCAAAATAATGGTAATGTTTATAAGAATTATAGTTTAACATTTGTATAAAGGAAAGTCAATTTGTGTCTGCAGCTGGACACCAGTTTGTTCCTTTTATTCAGTGTTGTTTACTTTTTTGCTATTAACTTGCGATCCAAAGGTGTTTACGAATATAACTTTTATCTGCAGTACATAAGAGATGGGAACGTGAATACGTGACTATTACTGACAGCCTTAATAATTATATGTAAATATATATAGACTTTCTCATTAAAGAGAATTATTTGAGGCTTTTAAAATATCTCTTTCAGAACATTCACAAGTAGTCCACATATTGCTGGTAAAGCACGAAACAAAGAATTGGCACAAATTATACAAAAAACATGGAAAAGTTATGGTTTTGAAGCCAAACTTGTAAAGTACAATGTTCTGCTGTCATATCCTGTTAAAGAGAAGTTCAATGGAGCAATTCTTATTAATGAGAAAGGGGAGAATGTTTTTGAAACTGCACAGCAAGAAGAGCTCCTAGACCCTGCAGAGAATGCATCAGATGCTGCCCCACCATTTAGTGGCTACTCTGCATCAGGCATTGTCCCAGTATGTATCTACACATTAATTTTGTGTTCCTAGCTTTAATTACACCTTGTTATTTTTATCATTTTACATTCATATTTCTTGCGAACCACCTTTCAACCTTACACTATACTATATTAAGCTACACTTAAATGCATGCAGGCCACCTGCAAGACTACATTAATGCATGTATATACTCACCAGGCATGGATAAGGAGAGGGTTTGGTATGGCCGTGCCTCCCCCTTTTAGTGGAACAACTAACTTTTATGATGAGCTTAGCATAACGACAAGTGTATAAATATAGTTTTTACAACCACTTGTTAAAAAGAAGGTGCTAACTTGTGTTAGATATGTTTTATTAATCTAAGAAATGAATGAAAAATTGGGTCTACTCATGATCACGGTTAACAAAAAAATGTATGTACATCCTAAAAGACTATATTTTAAGATAATCATGGTGCATTTCAGCTTTTTTTCTTGATAGGAAAGGGCAATCCCCACATAAAGCAGTAAAAAGTGCTGTTATTTTATATGCCTTAGTCTGATGAGTCAGGCTTTTTGAAATGTGTGTAGTCTGAGCATCAGAGACTACAGTAGAGCCGTAGGGCAGGGTGGGCTGAGCTCTGTGACTCAATTAATAAAAAAAAATTCTTATAAAAACTTTCCATTTATATAGACCTACAATGTTGCTGGTGTTAAAACACTTAATATTCTATTATAGTTTTGGTGGATAGAGGCTTAACAATCATCTACTGAGCACCTTTAGTAGATATTCTCCCACTTCCCTCCTCAATTGAAATAGAACACAACACACTAAGTGTTAACTAAGCATATACACTTATAACTTAATTTTGTTTTGTTTTACTTTGAAATCTACTATAGCATGCTAAAATGCTTTATGTCAACTATGGAAGAGTGAAAGACTTTCAGTTCTTGGTACAACAAAATATTTCGTGTCAAGGAAAGGTTGTCATTGCAAGATACGGACACGTCTTCAGAGGAGACAAGGTGAGCAGAAACTTCAGTCTTTTTGAAATGTTTTAAGTTATCTTACCAAGACCTGTAGGGAGGGGGTGCAATGGGTGTGCTTGCACCCCTTCCCCACAGGTGGCAAGGGTCCTATTTTTTGTTGACCAATTATTTGAAAAAGCAAAATTATCCTCAATGTTTTTCTGAAATGTTTTTGAAGATCAAAAGTTTGAATAAAATCCAGGTTTTTCAGGTTGGTTTGCCTGCCTGTTTTCATTTCAGTCTAAGATAACTTAATTTCTGAAACTTTCCATGGAGATTGAGATGTGCTTATTATGCTTGTGTTGCCCATCTCCTTGTTAAATTGCACCCTCCTGCAAGAACTCCTGGCCATGCACAGGTCTGTTACATTTCTGCACTCTCCAAATGAAATTTATCATTAGAGTATGGTTTCAAAAAAGGCTCTGTTTCCCTGTCTTGAAAGCTTTTCATTACCTGGTATTGTTATCTCCAAAGTATGAATTAAGTTGTATCACAGTTCTGTACAGTAACAAAAAATGGCTTGGCATTAAATTACTCATGCTCTGTCATTAATCCAGGACCTCTTAATTAAAGCAATTCTTGAGAGGAAAAAATTTGACAGGTTTCCCAAAACTGTCATGTTTGCACATTTGAAACCTCAAAATCATAACAGAACTTCAAGAAGCTAGTTTGTTTTCAAAATTTTTTGTTTTTAAAGGGTTTACATAAAAGATAAGCTTTATAGGTAATTTGATTTTTTTTAAACTTTCTTTCAGTAATAAACTAATGATGATAATAATGATAATAATGGTAGCATAAGAGAATATGTTAGATATTAGTAAATTTATCAAATAATAATAACAATAGTAATTATAATGTACTATAGCTTCCTGGCTGTAATTGTCCAAATTATTTCAATAACGGTGATTATCAAAAAAATAAACTACTTTGTAATGTGCGTAGAATGTGCTTCATTATTGAAAGAAAAGAACTCCAAGGGCTAGTGGTCAAGGCTCGCGACTTGCTCCCTTTGGATGTGTAGCTTCTATGTACAGTATCAGACCAGCCTGTGGTTGCACACTGATAGAATTAGAAGTAACAACAACATATTTTAAGCATTTCCTCAGGCTTTAAGTGTTCTTAGATGCTACAATTAACAATGAAATTAAAACTTCTGCAAACTAATAATTTTGTATGGCAATTATTATTTACAGGTTGCGAATGCCCAGAAGTATGGTGCAAGTGCAATACTGCTTTATAACGACCCACAAGACTTTGCACCTGTGCCTGATGATGAGCTTTACCCACATGGCTGGTGGCTGCCAAGGACCGGGGTGCAGAGAGGGGCAGTGTTCAAGGGGAATGGAGACCCCCTCACACCTCGCTATCCATCAATAGGTGAGTTTTATCAGTGACACAATACAGGGATATATCCCTTTAGTTCAAGTCCGTTTTCAACAAACTCACCATAAAGTTTGGTGCTCAGTTTAAATAAAAAAGCTTTTGTTACAAGTCTTACATGTCAAGACTATAAATTTCATTTCTGGCGTTCTAACACAATACATTTCTGTCAAAAATCTTTGGTAATTTGATCGGAACTTTTGCGTTATCAATGGTGTTAACGTCATTTTTAATGTTATATTAAAATCTATATATTATGATAATTTATTTATTATGCTATTTCTGTTTTTCAGAGGGGTCATACCGGTTGAATATATCAGAATCGAACGTACCAAAAATTCCAGCCCATCCAATATCTGCCAGAGATGCTGAGAGGTTTCTAAGGTAACTCTGTCCTGTAAATGAGGTCTCGAGATGGTACATAAAGTTCTTGACTTGATCTTTACGGATGTTTGGTACTCAATTGTTTGTTGAGAAGCTACTCCAAATGAGTTTAAAACTTATAGAAAACTGAGGCCCCTGCTCATATATATGCAACAATGATTTGACAAAGCAACTTAAAGTGAAAGCTAAATAATGTGTTGTTTATGGCGAGGAAAGCCAAGAAAAGTATTCCTAGTTTGAAGGATCGCGTGGCATTAATTGCAAAGTGAAACATCACCATTATGGCATAATAACTATAGACTTCTTTGTTTCTCAGGTTACTTGGAGGGGCCCAGTCACCCTTGGAATGGCGAGGAACTCTTAATGTGTCGTACAACATTGGTCCAGGGTTTAGGGAACCGTACCAGAACTGGTAAGCAAGACCAGCTGCGTGTTAACCAACCATTGTTTACAATCTAGCTGTTTGAATCTGTTTAATTGAACGCAACTGCACAAGTTCTCATGAACTGAGTTTCTTTGAGGCTGTGATTTTTGTAATTGGAGCCCTCCTATTTCCCAAAAAAAATTGCCAAAAAACGTCGGCAGAGTGAAGCAAAACATTTTGAAGACAAATCCAGCAACATGACCAAGGTCAAAGTAGGCAGTACAAACGGGTCGAAATCCCTAAAATATCGCGAGAAAAGCCTTGACGGAATAAAATTTTCAAACTTATCTTTTTCTTTAGCTTGTTTTTTGTGCAATTAATTTTAATGCAAATAAAACTTTGAAGCCGATATTTGCTTAACGAATGGACTGGCGGTTCAAAAAACGTGCCACAGTTGGCAGAGAGCTCAGACCTTAGATATTTTCTCGATGGCAGGTGATTGGTTGTACCCGAACTTCTTGTTTAAATTCGCTGGCCGCATCACGTGAATACTTGTATTCAGTCACAGTTGGCTAGTGTGATGAATTTACAAGATGTTAAATTTGTATCAGCATCTAGCCATTTTCAGCCAGTATGACAATCGCAGACCTCATTCGAAAGAGCTGTGAAATGTGAATACCTTCATTGTTAGGTTTTAACTTCTAAAACAGTCAATAAATGCTTATAGCCCGCCCTGCCTTCAACTGAAGCACGTCTTGCATCTTGTTTCTAGCTCACTAGTACTGCATGAACATGTCAGGAAGATGAAGCATACAAAGATTCTATACAACATCTTGTTTTATTGCAATATGTTTTCGCAAAGTAACATTTGAACATCTCTCACACCTTTGCAGAGACAATAAGTGATTCATTCGTTTTTCACTACCAGTCCTAAACTAAAGCTTTAATTAGCATAAAATAGTTTGTACTGAACTGTTACTTACTTGTTATGTTTGTTGCTTGTGCTGCAAGCGCTAACCATGATATATTAATTTTTGTTAGGTCAGTAAAAGTAGAAGTTCATAACAATCGAACTAGAATGGATATTTACAACGTCATTGGGATTTTAGAGGGCAAAGAAGAACCAGGTGTGACTAGCTTGTATCATGGAGTAATATAATATGTATAATTATAACCGAGTCCCAACAACCAAGTTTCTCTTCAGTTAAAAAGGCTTAGCTCAATCCATGCCAAGTTTAGTTTGCGAACTTGCTTTGGTCTGGCTGCTGCTGGTACTTTGAAGGACAGTTTTCTCGATAAGTTTTAAGACAAAACCTTGTTTTATGACTTAAACTGAGTTTGAATACATAAATCTAGCCTTCAAATGGCCCGTCAGTTAAAACAGGTTTGGAAGTGTTCATATATCCCCGAGTAAATAATGCAAGCTGTATGATTATAGTCTTTAGAATTACAATGTTTTAAGACAGGTAAATGAGTGAGGTGTATCTCTTATTAACTTTGTTACTAACTGATCCGAACTTTAATTTTTCTTAATTCGTTGAGGGTTGAAAAAATCTTTGTCGTTGAGAGTTAAAAAAACTCTTTTAACAGTTCAATTTACACACAACACATTTTATGTCCGTACTGTAAGTTACGGTCCTTTCCCATTCTTATGGTCAAAACGCGGAAGATAAAAAAAGGAAAGGGTTGACGGAATGACCGACCAGGATAATAACATACTGTTATGCTTTTTAGAGAAAAAAGTCCGATTTTTTATGTGTTAACTGTAGTGGTTTGTACCTCAATTGAACATTCACAACGCGCGAAATCACTCAGCAATGTAGCGAAAAGTAAAACGTTTCAGTCGAACCTTAATGAGAGCCAAACTTGCTATCCTGCTATCAAAACCAATACTTTTGGTAAAATGCTGTTATTGCTTCGTTCCAGACAAGATGGTATTGTTGGGGAATCATCGCGATGCCTGGGTGTTTGGAGGAATAGACCCATCAAGTGGTACTGCGTGTCTAATGGAGATTGCTAAGGCGCTTGGAGCCAAGTACAGTAAAGGTGTGTTAATATGTAGTTATTAGAGTGATGCAGTTTTACTCTTTTGTTTAAATATAAGTTTGTGTTTTAGTTTAAGTCTTAGTTCTTTGGGACGAATTGCCGCATCAGTGTAAATTTATAAGATATGCAAAATCTTTACTATTTCAGTGTTTACGGTTTATGGTGTGGAACATTTATTTTGCTAGCGGGGTTTAACTTTTCCGGATTTTCCAAATGATACTTGATCCACAGCAGCAGAAAAAAGCACCAATAAATTAAAGCTTGCCGGCTTTTGATCCACCTTTGTTACTTTGTATCATATAATTAAAAGTAACAAAGGTGGTCAAAAGCCGTTTTGATTATTTTGATGTTTGCATTGCAAGAAGCAGTTGGAACTTGCTGCAAACAATACGAAACGATGAAACATTAATCAGTTCAGTTGTACACTCATTGAGCCAAAAGAAACGAGTTCAAAGCAGTCAAAACGTCACGTTATTTGCTACGATTTCTGAAATTTTGTTGCAATTGAACCATTTTTATAGCAATAGGACAGGCAGGATGTGTCAAAGAATATCTATCTTTTTGTGTAGAATTCCATCAGTAGACTATGGTTTTCAAATAACAGCCATGTCAATGAACCCAAGACAACTTTTTGACAAAAACTTGGTGCAATTCCTACAAGCAGGATTTTCGTTTGTTTACAAGACCTTCTTTCAATACACCATCGAATTACCTTGCCATGGTTTTACTTCCTTTCGGAATGTAAAAGTTATGTTGAACTTTATTGCTAGTGACTTGATCTATAATAATAAAAATTGCCCGTCATAGTCATCATCATCAGTCACGTCATCAGTTAAAGACTACTTGGCCACTGTCGAACGGTGTTTGGTCATCGTACCAAATTTGTTTTCTTATGGAGCTTAGGAAAAAGTATGTTCATATTTCGGCATCATCCCAATTGCAGTTCTTGTTTAACAAAAAAAAATTGTAGGTTGGAAACCTCGCCGAACCATCGTGTTGTGCAGCTGGGGTGGCGAAGAGTATGGACTGTTGGGTTCAACTGAATGGGTTGAGGTAACGCTTGATTGCATGGGTGTTAAGTGAAGCAAAAACTAGGTGTCCTTGCAAACTTGCATTCAATCTGTTGTCAGTATAAAAACTTCTTACACTCAATGAACCAGTACAGCCGTGTTTCACATGCGTGCTTGTGATGTAAACACAGCCACTAAAATGACACTAGGATCTCACGGGCCAGACGGTACTAAGGCTATACTGAACCAAAGAATAATAGGGGCCTGAGTGTTAGCAGCCTTGGGCAGTTGTTTTGGCCTTGGTGGGCCTCGTCAGCAGTTAGTTTCATATATAGCGCGCTTGTGCAATACTAGTACTGCTGTAGCTTGCATTTCAAGCCAGATCCATAAAGCACTACGTTTACATTCGACTCTTGTTTTTTCGCTTTCTGTGGGAATTCAGGCCTATTTGTTAGCTATACTGAGGCCGTACAGCTGTCCCTTGCTCCTACTTTTTAGGGTCCCTTACAGGCTCTTTTCCTTCTGACCCGTAAAGGTAAAGTGGTGCATTTATATAGCGCCTTTTCCAAATGAATGCTCAGGGCGCTTTATAATAATCAGTTTACCCCCAGCTGATCGGAAGCATATATAGGCGCCTCAGGCAGCCACTTCAAAGCGGTCTATGTATGCTGGTACTCATTTACCTAGCCCGGAAGAATGGAAAGCTGAGTGGAATTTAGCGGGAAAGAAGGTCGCCCAAATATTCAACCCTTGACCAGGCCGGGGACCTCAGGATTGGGAGGCAGAGATGGTACCACTGCGCCAACCCCTCAACCAAAAGCATTTCGCTTCATCCGTAAAACCCGTCTCACTGGCTGTGTTTTGTATATCATTAGCAAGCATGTGCAACACTCCTATATTTGGAATTTCAGCCAGATTCCAAAAGCATTCGCTTCAATAGGTCAATAGTGACGGAAGTTGTTGCTAGTATATAACGTTAACCACGTTCAATAGATTAGCCGTTACTAAGTTTCCTATTGACAAGTACATCGGGGCAAAATCTTTGGAGTGCATTTTAGGTATTTAAACGGTTTCAATACACTGCCGCGTTCCCAGCACAGCTGACACGTGATGTAGTGTAATGGAGTTCTAGAAGTTAAACCACCGTGAAGCTTGCAGTCGGACAGCGTGGATAAAGGTGATTGGTTAATGGCTGCACCAACTAGTTTACAGCACGTGTGGTGAAAACCATTATGAAAAAATGTGCGTTTGCTCTTTTAAAAAGTGAACAATTTATCTATGGCAGAAAATCGGGTTAAAAAACGAGGACTAAAAACCAGCAGGTGTAACTTTCATTTGGTCTGAGCTCCGGGTTGAAAGGAATTTAAATAGGCTCGATTAAACTCGGTTAACACTTCTTAGAATCTCCGAATAAACCCCAATAACTCCGGTAACTTCTTTTGCTCCGAGTACAACTCCAAATCTAAATACACCTGTCGGAAAGAGACTTTTAACTTAACGTTATTAAATTCTTTTAGCAGTGACGCAAAGAAAAACTAAATTCGCATTTTTTCATATGAAAGCAGTTAACAACTAGACCTTTGTACTTGGATAATTATATGGATTAACTTCAATAATGATATTAGGAAAAAAGAAAACATGGTCTTTCAGATAATGTTCTTTAAGTGTTCTACAAATGTGCCTTGGAAACAAGACATACCCAATACACTGTTTATGTTATGTTCTTATAAAGTTCTAAGATTTTGCAGTTGGTTCCTTTCACTCCGATTATCTCAAGTTCGAGTTTACTGACATGAAAAAGATGAAAATAAAAATGATGAACTCCACTGTATTGAACATTTCATTTATATCTACACATCTGAGAAATCCTCCTCTTTTAGGACAACATTCACACGCTTTCACAAAGAGCTGTTGCCTATCTAAATGTAGATTCACCAATCAGAGGTAAGTAAGAGTCTGTTTACCAGTAACATTCTTTAAAATCCTATACTAAAATGGTTTAATAAATTGCTTCAAAATGAAAGGGTAGTACTTCAGTTCAAGTATGGTTACTACAGTTCTACTGTGGTAGCTCCAGTTCTAGTATGATAGCTTCAGTTCCAGTATGGTAGCTTCCGTTCCAGTATGATAGCTTTAGTTCCAGTGTGATAGCTTCAGTTCCAGTATGGTAGCTTCAGTTCCAGTATGATAGCTTCAGTTCCAGTAAGATACCCTCAGTTCCAATACGATGGCTTCAGTTCCAGTATGATAGCTTCAGTTCCAGTATTATAGCTTCAGTTCCAGTATGATAGCTTCAGTTCCAGTATGATAGCTTCAGTTCCAGTATGGTAGCTTCAGTTCCAGTATGATAGCTTCAGTTCCAGTATGATAGCCTCAGTTCCAATATGATGGCTTCAGTTCCAGTATCGTAGCTTCAGTTCCTGTAGTATAGCTTCAGTTCCAGTAGGATACCTTCCGTTCCAGTATGGTAGCTTCAGTTCCAGTATGATAGCCTCAGTTCCAGTATGGTAGCTTCAGTTCCAGTATGATAGCTTCAGTTCCAGTATGGTAGCTTCAGTACCAGTATGGTAGCTTCAATTCCAGTATGATAGCTTCAGTTCCAATATGATGGCTTCATTTCCAGTGTGATAGCTTCAGTTCCAGCATGGTAGCTTCAGTTCCAGTATGATAGCTTCAGTTCCAGTATGATAGCCTCAGTTCCAATATGGTAGCTTCAGTTCCAGTATGGTAGCTTCAGTTCCA
>JANVCF010033342.1:0-40807 GCA_025388745.1 Hydrozoanthus gracilis
CAACACACACACACACCCTGCCCAAGTCTGTACCTGCTCAATCCCTACCTTTTAAGGTTTAATAAAATTATTTTAAAAATTGATAAAACATCATGTATACAGTTATCCGAAATCATAAAATGTCTGTTATAATTTGTAATATGTATGGAATCGGTATAATATGACGTTTGCACAGCAATCAAAATACGAATGCATAATACAGTCATAACTTTTGATTTGTTACATTTTATGAATCACAGAATCGGTGTGAGGCTGTACAAAGAACCAACACAGTGAAAAAATGGTGAAGAAGTAACAAAAAATAATGTTAAAGGAATTGTTAATACAAAACTTGCGAAATGTAATGCTGATTTCTAAGTCTGTGTGCCTTCAATAAGAATTGAAGTTTACTCTTAACTAAAAACTAATTGAAAAGCATGCATAACAACAGATCTTGATCAGGCATTGCTTTCTTCAACTGCTTTCTTGTCGTTGGTCAATCCTTAGAATAAATTGCTTTTGTCAACCTCTATTGCATTAAATCTAAACAAAAACTCCTATACTAAGAGTCATGTACCTTTCCAGCGACTGATTCGCCATCGTAGAAAAGATATAATCGTTCTTTCTTGCCGTCTTCGTTCTTTACGTCGACTTGTTTTCGATTCGAAGCTCCTGCGAGCTGAATTTCAATCTCTGCTGTCTGTCCGAAACCGAAGAAACTCTACAATAGAGTAACACATACGGCAATTAGTAAGTAATGCAAGAAGTACAATATCGAAACCATGATTTGCTTACCATTTTCCCTGCACCACAAGATGGACTCCACTCGCTCACTTGGCCACCTTCAACTCACGGGCTCGATCGGATTTCCTCTCCCCCAGTCTCACGCGACTATAAGACACTCGAGCCGAGATCCCAGGTGAATTAAAAAAATTAAAAAATCCAGTTGGATCTTTTTGATGCGACAATAGTTAGCAACAAATGCGAAAAAGATAGCTTTCTTTACTGTTTCAAAAATGTTTATTTACTTTCTTTATTGCAAGCCCAAATGATAAATAAAGCTGAGGAAACAGGAAACTTTTATATTCGTTTCTTCTTTAACTTTCATTTGGGCCGAACTATGGAATTTCTGTCGTTGAAACCGACCTTATCGTCTCGTTTTGAAAAGATATCGCGATCGTTTGCTGCGCTCATTCGTTACTCGTGAGATATTTGTTCCACCACATGAAGATAAAACTCGCATCTCCAAGCGACCTAGCCTCCTTTGCAGCCGTTTTAGTGTGGCTCACCTTACTCCCCCAAGGCAAGTCAAACTAAAATGGCTGCGAAGAAGGCTATACAAACGACCGGGCCTATTCATTATAAACTACAATGTAAAGCCCGTAAAATACACAAAGCTCATTGGGTGAAATTTGGTAATACCAGACGTGTTGACCGCCAACCGGACGGAAGGGGTAGCGATACAAATTTTATTTTTGATCTAAAATTTTGACACTAGTATCCGAAAATTACTCAGTAAAAAATTCTTGTTTTTGCCTGAAATGATTACGGATGAGCCGTGTAAAAGTTGCCATACACAAGCTATAAAAAATGGATTTGACTTAAAATGATTTCTTCCACAAAGTTGCTGTTGTATAGAATGTTTCACAAAAGTCAGCTTTCATTTTAATCGGTTACGAAACACTCGGAAACAAGTTAGTACGAAAAGATCATATCAGTTGAAAAAACTTGAAGGAATATGCACGGCGGAGTTTCACTGGCAATACATACAGGGCTACATAACTAGTTTGCATGGTCAGGAAGAGCAGATTTGTTTATAAGGCAGCTAAAAATGATGTGGACCTGATCCTAAGCTATCTACTGTTACAACAATAATGATGTAAATGAAAATAGTTTGATTTAATTGTGTAAGATAAGAATGCCGAACGTAAGCGTCCGCGTTTTTAAGGCCGGTCGCGAGTACGTGTCCCAGGCAACCAATGTCGATTGTGTCTTTGAGCAAGACATTTTACCCGAGTTGTTCCAGTCGACCCAGCTGTATAAATGAGAAACAGTTTCTACTGGGTGGAAGCTTGCGATGCGGATTAGTGTGCTGTCCAGGGAGAGTCAAGAGTCTCGTGCTGTTGAACGTGAAGACTTTGTTAGGTGGGCAACCTGCCAAGGATGATGTTGCATGTCTTTGCCATCGTGCACCTCTCAAGCGTCTTGGCTTTGTGGTTGTCCTGTGCTGAACAACTGCCAGTGTTTTTGTTGGTAGGTGGTATCTTCAATCTTTTTGGCATAGCTCGTGGGTCCTGTTCGACCCAAACACTTGCGAGGCGTCCACGCGACTTCACTCGTGTGGCATCAACGTGCAGCAAAAGGCTCAGTCCAGGGACTTTTTGTGCTAGTTAAAGTAGAGTTTATGGCGTTGCTTGTTAACACTCAGTTTCTTGGTGTCCTTTCTTGGTGGCCCGGGTAGCTAGGCTGCAGCAAGGAACCAACCACACAAAGCGGCGTCTTCCATCCGCACCCGAAAGAGGCGCTAGGCCGGGCTGGCCCTAATTCCCGATGCATGCATACTGTTTCAGCCAAGAAGCGCTTGCAGTTCTTAGTGCTCGGATGTCTTGCATGCTTCTTAAACACCCTCTTGACTGCCTGGACCACTATTTCCTCTTACTCACTTAATCAATCAAAAACATAAACGAATGGGAAAACACGCTAAGCTCGACTGATGCAAACTACGATCCATTGTCTGATACCAGAGTGTTTGGGATGCCAAACCTGGCAAACGTTATTCTTTCAGCTCCTTGGCATGGTGACAACAAGGGACGTCACTGTGTGAAGACAAGCAACTTCTATGTAGTTACTACAATAATCGCTGGTGACCTACAGTATCCTGCAGTCAAATTCACGCAATCCAGCTAAAACCTTGGGCCGAGGTCGTGAAGCGAATTTGTGCTGGAGGATTGGTCACAATCTGTCTCTTGTTAGTTCGAGTGCACGCGAGGTGTGGGATACCATTCGGCCAATATTCTTAGTAGACCTCGACATTCGACAAAGAGTACGAGTACAATTTTCCCATTCGTCATACTGCGCGTGCCGGAATTGCGAAGAAATCAAGCTTCGAGATTTTATGCAAATCTCGTTGTAAACAAGTCGCGCGACGAGTCTTGGCAACACAACGGGATGGCGTGATTTCTTCACAACTGACTCGAACCAAGATCTCTAGTAAGTAACACCGCCACCCAGCTTGAGAAGCATCACATTGCAACGCGATTTCTTCTTTCAGGTTGCATTATCGTCAAGACTGACCAGTGTGACTTTGATGGCATCTGTAAGCTTTTTAAACGCCGCTTATTGTGCTTCCTCCCGTGAATGTAAACTGAACGTCGTTCTTTGAAAGGCCTCTCAGTAGCTTCGTGGTGTATGACAGTTGCGACTAGGTGCTGTACTCCGAGCTTGTCGGTCAGTGGGGAAATTGTACAAAACAGCTCGTACTTTGGCAGAGTCAACTTTGCCGTCCTTTCTTATTTGCTTTGTGCCCGGAAAAGTAACCATAGACTGTTGTCCTTCATTGGCATATGCGCGAATACAACATATATTCGAGTGAGGCCTTGATTACCACTGGAACGGGGCATAAACCAAGTTTCGCTGATCTATATATAGCATCAACAAAGAAACCCTTAGACAAATAAATTCGAGTGAGGAGGAAAGAGAAACCTCATCAAATCCCATGGTGGTCAGAGATTTTTTCTCTTTCCTGTGTGTGGGTTTGAAGGGTTCTTTTTTAATGCTGTAGATCAGCGAAACTTGGATTATAACCCATTCTTGCGGTATTGAAGGCCTCACTCGAACTTACTTGTTGTATTCCCGGAAAAGTACTTCTAATTCCCTAAGCCTCGATCTATCGGTGCTTACGTGTATGTCATACCATTTATCACGGTACAGGAATGCCAGGATGACCCACTTTTCCCTCTTCGTTGCTCTTTCCATAACCAACGACCAGAAGGTCTACAGCAACAACTTTAGCTCCAGTCAGACCTTTTACAAGTTCGTGAATTTTACGTTATTCTGGAATACTTTGGGGCGGAGGAAAACCCGAAAGGTATTCACTTCCATTGATATGACATTAATGCCGTACTCCAAACTTGCGGCATGATTAAACACAAACACTTTAATGATTCTCGTGAGCTTTCAGTTTAAGTTCCTATTGCTTTTTCATTATTTTGTAAATAAAATTCACCTTAACACGAGAAACAGTTGAGCCCCCAAGCTTAGAAACAGTTACTAATTTTCAAACTCGCTACATAACACCCAGTGGAACTATGACAGGTTTCCATTTGACCGTCATCCAAACTCATTTTTATTTCGAATAATCAATTTTTAAGCATTTGCTCCGATTAGAGCTAACGCCCCACACATTAGCAACTTGGAAACTTCAACTTCAGATGACAACAACCGTGAAACAGATGAGCCCGTGTTTTGTCACACAACTCGTCATGTTCTTCCTTAACTTTTTTATTACATTCTTTATAACATTTGACTCGAGGATTCCCGAGCTAGAAACAGGACTCGAAGTCTTCTTCAAGATCTGCCACCCAGAAGTCTGCTGTTTTAACGTCCTTATTCAAGGTTGCATAGCAAAGGCAACACCTTCTCCTCCGTTCTTTCGAGACCCCGAGTGAAGATGCGGAAGTTGAATCCGGGCCTCCCGCTAGGCATGCTGGTGCCTTTCCAGCTGGGCTGACTTGAGCCTGTGGGCTTTAAATCGCTTTGCCATAAATTTCTTTATATGGAAGTACTGCCAAGCTTGGGTCACAGGCAGCCCAATCCAATAGCTAGAACGGGATGGCTGCGGGAGCAGTATTCTTTCTGAGAAAACTTATGGGTTTTTCGCTGGAGTGAAAAACGTGAATGTAATCACGAGTTGGACATACGGCTGGGATTTAGTACGGTTCAAACATTTGCAGGCAGAATAATATAAAGGCAAAAATTCAAAACTCAATGGTGAACTTTAGGTCACTTAATCTCAGTCGGGATTTTGAATCATTGCAACTGCAGTATTTGCAAATAAACTTATATGGAAATATCTATTCGAACACAGAATGAATATTAAGACGCCACTATTTCAAACTGTTAACAGTCCATTGAATATAGAGTACACAAAACACTATTACAGATTCGATCAATTTATTTTAAGAAATATCACACCATTTTCTAGCTAATTTTCTTCTACGGCAAATCAACTAAACCTTTTCAAAAGATTCGATAAATATGTGTTTCATCACAAGAAAAAATCGACCGCATTCAAGTTCAAATTAACCCCCTCCCCGAGAAAACATTTTGGTGTATTTTTAAACCACACCTAATAGCAAAATTTTTGAATTGATGAATTGATATAGTTTCAATAACAAATTGAAAGCTGAACCGGGGTTGTAATGACTCAAGTCGAAAAAAGTTAAATTGCTATCTTTGACATCGCGGTCATTCGTCTTTCTTAACTGCCAAAGGCTGAGTGTCCTTGAGTTTTGATTGTTCGCACGCTTCTGTTTGACTTTTTCTTTTTTTTCTTTTTTTTGACAGCGAAACTTAACTTGTTGGCAGATGAATAAAAATTAAGTTTTTCTGCCAATTTAAAGATAAAGTTCCAGCTGTTTAAACTGGACAAAGTTTTGTGGTTTGACTCCTTCGAGAGCTGTAAAACCAAAACCTACACTAACTACATTTTGTAAACAGAATTCTTACTTCGAGCTACAAGAAATAATTTTTACGTGCACTTGTATTGAAAGGTTTTAAAACCATAAGTTTACAGCAGCAATCGCAGTAAGAACTTACACACTCTTGCAAACAACCGCTACACTCTCATTGCTACTTACACTACGCACAAATCACTGAAAAATCTAAATCAGGGTTCGGCGTTTTCCCTGAGTTTTCAAACGATACAGGCCACATAGCACACAAAAAAAACAAAAATAACTGATAAACCAACGTTTTTAATTGACAACACCCGAGCGCTTTTCCACTATGCTTACTAAACGGAAAAACTAACAGATGCTAAACTACCTAACGATAAATACAATTATAATTATTGTGGTTTGTGACAAAATTCGAGTTTTTAAGTACAGATAATCAGTGGTTCATACATTCAATTTCAATTTTTCTAACTACTGTAAGCTGTGTGTCTACTTGACTTTAACCCTCTTGGCATCTGGCGAGGAAGCCCGATTCTCTAGTAATTCTTCCGTCAAAATGACAGGCTCTGATGCAGGAAAAAGTCGCCCTTTCACACGCTCTTCTAGACCCTAAAAAGAGGAAAAGTTTAACAAAAGCTTAAGAAACTAAACCAAATATAGGTTTAACACATCTAGAAGAGTTTAAAGAAAGCGCTGGGAACTGGGAACTCAGTAAACTCCATGCTCATTATTTCAACTTGTAAGCTTAATATCAAAATTAAAAGCATACAGCCATTTGGGATTCTTGGAAGGTAAAAGTATAAAGAACTGTCAGTGTAAATACTCACTTCTCCTGCATACGAGACAAGCGGGGATATTTCACACACAGTTACCCTTGAAGGAGAAAACAATGTACAGAACAGTTAGAAAGATAATTTCTTCATTTGCTCAACCTCTAGTGGCTTTAACTTTCAGGACTGAGAAGTAACTAAGTTATCTGGAAAGGATGACTACTTCAACTCAAATGGTTAATCACAGACTGTATGAAGTTAAAAAGCACTCACTCTTCATCTGTATCTGTGAACTTTCCTCCGGCATTGATGATGAACCTCTTGTGAAGCTTGAATATTGCATCACGAGAAGTCTCTGGGCAGTCGCTCTTGGAGTTGGGGGCATTCTTGAGAGCTGCAAACTCATCCTCTCTTAAAACCTCAAGAACAGCAAATGTGCTTTGAACAAAAGAAATAAAAATTTGTGTAACCATATTAATAAGCATTAACAAAACTTCAAAAATGCTAAAATGGCCTGCATACCATAGTTAAGTGGCCTTCTCTTGTTTACCAACTCCCCAGCAGCACCCCACTCAACCACAATGCCCCCCCCCTTATAAACCCAGAACATACATTTAACTAAAAATTTTCTAATAAAACGTGTCATAAACTTCAATTAAGCCATCGTAGTTTTTAAGTCGGCACAACCCAGATCTCATCTTATCTACTAAACGAATTGAGCCACTCAATGCCATGCAATTTTCACTCATACAACATGCACTTTAGAGATTAGCTCTGTCTGCCTTTTCCCAAAACAACTAAATATCTGAGTTCCATCAGGTTCAGTGATAACAAAATATGGAATACCCTTCCACCCGCCCTAAGGAGGACTCAAGATTTGATCAACTCACCACTGGCTTAAAAAACATCTAAGATCTCACTTACTAACTTAGTTTTATGTCACCACTCTACAACATTTATGTATGTTTTTCTTTTATTGTTATGTAATTTATTATAAATTTTTTTGTTATAAAAATACTTCGTTTGTTGATTTATTTCAAACAGACCCCCATTCAAAACAGCTCTGATAAACTGGGCACCTCTGTATAAGCATTGTTGTATATAAATATAAAAAAAACCTTATCATACAACCTAAACCTCAAAATCAAGTATGTAAAAATAGATAGAATTACTAACAGTAAATTTACTTACTGAGCAAACTGGAACACATCAAAAACAAACTTCTCTAGCTTTATACCATTGGGTTCATCTGGTTTCACACTAAAAAAGACAGTTTAATAACAAATAACATGTTTTAAAAATTGCAGATAAACACGTTTATAATATATAGTGCTAAATATCAAATAAAAACACAAGCAAACAGCAACCACTCACAAAGCATGGGGTAGATGGAGTAAAATAATACAGATCTGATTGAAATCTGATCATGCAATTAAGTCTGGCAAGTTACTACATTAAGAAACTAATATTTTGTAATAGTTCCTTACATTTTGCCACAATCATCAACAAATGGAATTTTCTTCCTTGCAACATGATACTTCAGCTGATCTTCATGTTGGCTGTAAGTGAACAAGTAAGCTTCTTTAATTAGTTAAATAAAATTAATTACTGTGTTCATCAATTAAAACATAAATTAAAGATTATTAATAAGTTTAAAGAATAACATAATGAACTTACTAAATTGTATTACTTGACAAAAAATCACTTTTAAATGACTTTTCAAATGCAATCTAAGATAACAATTTTAACTCTGCAATTGAGAAATTCCATTTGTTAGCCACTCATTCGTAAATCGTACAAAATTTATAACCCTTACATCAAAATACAGCTGGCCAATCTATACAAGAAAATTAATCTTGGCAAAATCAAAAATTGATATAACAGAACTATGGTAAGAGTTATTACAACACAAAAAATGATTTGTAGTTGGTTTGACTAAAAAATATCTTGAACAACCACAAAAAGCTCATATCTACTTAACTCAACACATCAATTAATATATATACTAAGAATACAACCTCCCTGCTAGGCAGATACTTTGACTTTTTATTGTACAATGAAGCTTAATTGGTACATTTTTTATTACTAAGAAGCAAGAAAACTTTTAAAAGATAATTTTCAGGATGTTATTATCAAACATAAAAAAAAATATGTTTGATAGCGTACTCAAAACTCGGTCACAAAGTTGGTTTAAGGTAATCAAAGCAAGTAAGATAACCTCTTTTACTTCATATATGAGCTGACTTGTTAATTCCGTTAGCATACAGCAAATGTTCTAATAAGCCCTCAGGGGCATAGGGGGTTATTAGAGAGAAGGGACTTATTCAAAAATTACTGTCAATAATCAAAGAAAGAAACACAAGATTAAGACAGAATGCCAAAGAGAATAATAATGGTAGGTAACTAATAATGCTGTGAACTGCTCTGGCATTATAACCAATACTATTCACAAACTAAAACAGATTTTAAAAACTGTTGATAAAATATATTTGTGATGCAATACTCCTTATGTTTTAGCTGCTTTGCCGTTACCCTGGGATTGTGGGAGGAGTTTATTAGAGAGGAGGCTAATTATATTAAACATGAAGCTCTAGACAAGAGGGGACTTATTAGAGAGAGGGACTCGACTTGGTAAAGGGAAGTGCCCAGCTTATCAGAGCATTTACAGTAATCAGACAGCCTTCTGTTTTTCATACCTGACGATTCTTTCTAAGAAGCTGAAAGTGAAAAAATGATTACAGATGTTGCCATCCCTGAATGTTAATTTCCCATCTGGGTTTCTCTTTTCTGCTGTTGAGGATGAAATCTCACTGTACTCGACAACCTGTAGAATAGTTAGGAGAACAGTAAATATTAACTTAGCACTACTATTTCCAATCTGTGAAACATAAAAGAAACCAGATTAACTGCTTTGAGGAGTATCCAGTAAGTAGCATGACGATAAATTTCTCACAAGAGGGACAAGTTGGTTAGAGTCATAGTGTTATTGTAGTGTGGTGAGAGTTCCTAAAAACACTTTTGTAGCAAGACAATATGAAAATTATAGTAATTGTTCCAAAAGAAGTGCATGCAATATTATATAGGTATCTTGTAATTCTAATGTTTCTACTATACTTTCACTTGATAGACTCTAGTTTCCAGATGCTTGTTCAAACTAACCTGATAATTATCATCACACAAGCAGACCACCCCAACTGCTTCACTTGGTTGCTGCTTCTCTACAACCTGAAGTTAATACAACAATAAAAAATCACCTTTTAAAGTTATTATTTATACTTATAGTTACACTATAAAAGGCTCATCGGTGGTAAAAGGGTCTCTCACATCAAATACTGAGTCACAGACTTATTTGGAATGTTGCAGCTGATCACAATAAGGGACCTTTGGCTTAACTATGAACCACAGGCTTATGGACCACGATTGCATTTTTGTTACATTGATCAATGCTGGACCAATGGGCTTGTTTTTGACCCCAATAATAACATATCATAAAAAAAACATTTCCACCCTAACAGATTGGCTGTATGAACAAGTTATACATAAACAGTAAAACTACAACAGGTCTTTCTGGCTGATAAACTGGCCCCAGCATGCCTCAAAACCTAAGTCTATTAACATATATATATGTGTGTATCTGCTGAAAATGGTGCATAAACAAGGTGATCATTGTACTATATGCCAGTATCGGTAGCTGCATGTGAGCTGTGTAAAGAATATTTTCCTTGTTCATTGATTCTTATTAAGTTCTTAAGTACCACACTTTATCATAGGTACTGTATCTACAAAATGATAAAGAATAAATTCCTGTTTATGTTATATTAAACTTAGTAAAATTACTTTGGTGATAATATGGATTCCGCTCCTCTAATTGGTGGAGGCTTGGGGTATTATGCTCTGGCCAAAATTACCTCACACTAGGTGATTAATGCCAGCGCGTAAATAAATTTTTGAAAAATAGCTGCTTTGACGTTATGGATCTTTAGGAGAAAGAGTTAAAATCTTTAATGGGAAATGGTATTCTGAAAAGGAATAAGGTCAACAACACTTTCCTTAGGTAATACAACACTCCTATGACAATTGTGCTATAAATTAGACAAAAATAAAACCCCAGGTGCAAATTCTTCTGATCTTGATACATCAGCCACTGAGCAAATGACTATAACAAGTTTTTTCCCAAATCTTTGGCAATGCCTATTTTTTCTCACTGATAACCACCTGTCGAGTAATTTCACTAAAACAATTATTTGCTTCATTCTCAGTGGGGCGATTAATAATCGGCCCAGACATTATTCATCAGATATTCACTTTACCTTTAGCGAATAATTGACACTTATTCTAGTTCAAATGAGGTGGATAGTGGCAGAATATCTACTGAGCACTGAAGGTGCCAGGCAAATATCAGTTAAGCCCGTATCCACTGAAAATGAAAAAGATATTAAGTGTTTTAGTATGTACCAGCGAGGCAACTGATCTACAGTCTGAATTTTCCTTTCACGACAAAATAAAGATTCATTAGAAAAAAAACCTTTTAAACCACAGAGCATGACGAAGCCCAGGCATTAGCAGCATAATTTACAACAACAAATTTAAACAAAAAAGCTTTTTGACCTAGAAATACTTTTAAGGTATACATGACACACACCTTTTTGGGTTTTTTGCTTATAGCGCACTAGGTTTATATCTAATTAAGGTAAGTTCCACAAAAGTATACATTTTCTGAAAGCTTATTAAATTTTCTTAATGACAGAGCTGCAGCAAGAGAAAACAAAAATAGAGAAGAGTCTGTAAAACTGGAAGGAAAGGTAATGAAGTTGTAGTTGTACCGTATTGTGTCACCTAGAATGTATTGCTAGAAGCCATGAGGCAATGCGGGTGAGTTGAAGTAACAATAAAAAAAGGCATTTTGATAAAATGTTTTTGACCCTGATCTTTCATGTTCACAATCTACATTCAACTTTATAACTTATAAAGCACTCTTGATTTGTGATTGTTTTACTTGACTGATTCGATGGAGGCAGCTTTTATGCACTCCGTTGTCTTTCATTCATGTGTCATCACTGGAAATAAACATTCTTGATGTTAACACATTGAAAGATTTTGGGCTGAAGGTGCTCAAAAACGTTTTTGCATTGTATCTCATGAACAAAAAATATATTTTCAAATCAGTTTTTCACATTTTGGAAGCTTAAATGCTTCGCAAATTTGGTAGGAAAAAAATTTTTTGGGATTCTTGACTGAGTAAAGCTAATTAAATCTGATACTTTAAACAAAACTCTTTTGCCTTCTTAGTATTTTTAGGAATAACATGTTTATTGTATATTTTTGATATGGCTATCTGAAACAGACATGAAGCGGCTGTATTTCATCCTCCTTTTTGTTTCAGCATCTTTATCTTAGAAACTATTTCGGAGGCCAAGGTAAAGATTATCTCACATCTCCTATTTCTTCACCAATCAAATCATATGCAGCAATACTGGTAGATATTAAATGTTAAGACTCAAATTTCAGTATTGTCGATGTTATCTACTTACCTTGGCTCCACATTCTGCATTTTTAGTGAGACAAAAGCCAATAAACACTGGGTCAGCGACCTTGACAAGAATATTATCCACTCCATACACATGCACATACTCTATGCCTCGCTCTTTCATATCCTTGATAATTCCTTTGCTGTTAAGTGCATTGTACAGGCCACCATTACCATCTGGGGCACGAGCAACTTCAAAGGGACTTTTCAAAATAATCTTTCCTTCAAAGTCAAGACAGGGAATTGTGTTTTGCTCAAACATGATAACATTTCCAGCCTCTAGACCAAAATAGTTCTTTTCACTAAAGTAGTTCTTGGTGTTTTCCATTGTGGCATCGCTGGTCATGATGTACCTACAGATGAAACAGAATTTCAAAACTTTAATTTAATGAAATTTGTAACTGCACCCATATTATAAGCTAAATGGGGATGTGCAGCTCTTCAGGGTACACATTTTCATCCTTGATGATAAAGCTGAAAAGTGTTAGTCTCCAGCAGGGTTAGCACCTCTGAAGAGCTGACATTAAATTCTGCAATAACTTACATCTACATTTTGACAAACAATGACCCATCACCTACTATTGTATTGACAGACTTAAGGCTCATTTATCCCAAAGACACCTATATGTTAATGTAAACAGTTGAGGGATCTGACACACATTTTCCTGCTACATTATTTTATTCCAGAGCTTTATTATGCTTGTTATACTTTTATACTTATGATAAGTATAGGAATCTTTCAATTTATTTGGTTTTGAGTTCATGGAAAGCAGCAGAACCAACAGTCAACAAAAATAAATTTAAAATTGTATTTCTGGAATCACTAAGTTGTTTTCCAGGAATCCCACTTACTGCCCACGAAATTGAAACTACAAACTATCTCAAACCTTAAAATTATTTAGGCTGTGATAATAGAATATTGGCATCAAAATATTAAAGCCCATGTGCTAAACAAGTTATTCAGCTAATAAAATGCATCACGAGAACTATTCTAGCATAGTTACAAGATGTTGACATAATATCCAAGGCTTTTATCACGACTCCACGTATCTCGTAATGCCAAAATTCTAATTAGCTATGCCACGTCAAGAAGCGAAGCAAACTACTTACCAAGGAACACTGCATTCCTTTCCATATTTCTTTTTAGCTAGTTCTTGCACCTTTAGAATCCTCTCGGCTTGTAAATGAAACAAAGTTTTTTCCGAGGGAAGGCCTACGCTGTACATCCCCTTGGGGTACGCGACTCCGAGCCGGGTCCCTTGCCCGCCTGCCATCAACAAAACAGCGACTTTACTCTCTGCGATTTCTTGCAGTCCACGCGCTTCCCAGGCAGCAACATCCTTTCCAGCTTTTGCAATGCTACCAACTTGTTTTTCAGGCACAGGCTTGATTCTCTCATCTTTTTTTTCGCCTTTATGGATCTCGGCCTCTTTAAGAGTAACTTGGAAAGAGCGATTTGTCTTTTCCAAATCTATGCTACGAACATCCTTGAACAATTTCGCTTGCTTTTCCTCGTCGAGTGAGTCCCAGTACTTGAGAACTTGTTCTTGCTTATGTTCCTTTAGATCTTCTGTTAATTTCTCCATCATCAACAGAAACTTCCTAAACAATATGAAATCAGAACTGTGAAACACCGGTGGGTCTACTGTTTTGCATGTGACTCAAGCCTCGTTTTCGTGTTCACCCCCATGGCGTCACTCGTCACGCCCGCCAGGAAAGGGAAGCTTTTGTAAACTGAAATTGATAAGTAGCGCTATTTTTAAAAATACACGCATTTCAATGTACATAATCCAACTATAAAGGCAACTGCCGTTGTGTGTTGGGAACTCTCACTTTTGAAGCTTTTTTGAAATAGATTAAAAACCACATAGTACGCGTTTTGACGTGTTCTTACGGTATTCTATTGTATTGTGCTACTGTTTTAACAAGACAGCTTTCAAGGTCAACTTCCAGAAACAATTTGTACGCCTTCTCTGTGGGCGGGCTTCCGACTTGGAAAAACGTTTTGTGTTATCATTTACAACAACAAAGGCATGCTACTGCTAAGTTGCGCAACACGGAATTAAGCTGGCTCGATGCACTGGTTCTATTTACACTAAGTGTAAATAGCATCTTTCAAACTAAAAGCATTCGAAACAAATCAGCCTATTAAACTCTCCTAGCTTATTATCCAATATATTATGCCAGTTGAAAAAAAAAATGACTACAAAGAAATTTTTAGAAAACTTCCAAGAAAGCTGGAGATTACCAAGCTTGTCATGACTCGAGCCGGCAAAAAGCAAGCCAGTTCATGATCGAGACTGTTTGTATTAAATTTTAGGCTAAAAATCAACCAACACAATGAATCAACTATTAAACTGGATAGTCGCAGGTCAGTTGAGCTAAAAAACAAAACTTGATTGCGGAAAAAAATGTTTCACTTCCGCCCATAACTAACTGAATGGAAGTGCGTAACTCATCGAAACTGAAGTACGTAAACCATTGAGAAGTGGGATTTTTTGACATCAAAAACGAATTTACCAGGAATTTTAAAATTGATCAGAACGCAGAAAAAACTTTTAGAACAAGAGCATCAGGAAAATTTATTTTCGTTTGTTTACTATAAACCGTTAAAAAATAAAAATACATTCAACGCTCTATCGCCGATTTCAGTGATAGCACCCAGAACTTTCTAAAATTTTCAATCGTATAAAGTTTATGATTTTAACACTATCGTCTCCTTGGCTGGCTGTCGTAGCTAGGGGCGGTGACGTCAATGAAATCAGTGGAATCTAAACGATTTGTCGAGCTTGAGCATTTTTGAAAAGACGAACGGACCTAATTGAATAAATTAAAACAACGCTTATACCTTCAACTGATACACAATTGAAAAACTCAAGTTAATCGCATCTTAAGTTCGATGTTGATATAAAGCCAAGTCTTAGAAACAGCTAGTTGAGAAGATCACCGATCGTACACGTTTCTGCACTGATGAGCTAATTGAGAACATATAAACGATATGAATAATTAGTTTTTATTAAATTTTCAATCTCGAATATTGCGATTCGCGCGTTGATTGGTTGATTCAATCTCGGTTATCTGACTGTAGTGTTTACAAAGCCAAAAAATAGGTTCTGAATAAAATGTAGCTGTTATTTTTAAGTATGGAGGAGTTTAGAAAACTAATTATATTTAATAAAACAAATACTCCATTCGCGCTTGTTGGATATGAGATGATTTATACCCAACTCGGCGATACGCGCCTCGTCGGCTATTTACCATCTCATATCCAACACACGCTCTTGGAATAATTGTTAAATAAACATGCAATAACACTGAGTGGTTCTTCAAAGCTGAAAATGAACAATCTTTCTCCTTCTTTTGTTCACTTTCAGTGTAGGCCGGTTTATGATGTTTGATCTTCTCTCAAGCGCATCTGATGTTGTTGTTATCAAATAGGCGGATCTCAGGCATGAAGCCACAGGTAGCCCAGGCTCAAAATTCGATACATTTAGAGCGGTTGGAATAGATATTATGAACTTACATATACATCTCAAGATCTCAAGTGTGTCTCAACAAGATTTCAGCCTAGTACTTGATGTTACAACTTTTTCTTACTTTGTGAGAAATCTCAGCCGGGTTGTTCTTATCATTCTTATAAAAATGCGTGCAAATTAAGCTAGCGGCAACTCGTAAGATTTAAATCCATCGTGTAACAAAAACTCCACTGTATAAAATAATTTAGATAGTACACGCGTTCTGATTGGTCAGCAGGTGTGCATGCTTTACCTTGTGCAAACTCGGCTGGAAACTATTACTTTGTAAAAGAAACAAGAGCACATGTACAGTTACCGTGTCTGCACAGCGTGAAAACGCAGACCTCAGCGAGGTCCCTGCTATCTGCTTTCTCCAAAAAAGTACCTCGGTTTTCATTTGCCTGTACAAACACGTGCAGTGGCTCTATTTCATTTCTTATTAGAACTATTTATCCGTTTTCCTGCGAAAAACAAATTGAAGAATTGAAAAAAAAAAGAACGAAGCCTCGCAAAGATTATGATTCAAATCACCGGCAGGTTTTGAAACCGAAAGAAAAAAAACCTTGCATAATGGTAGTACTTATTGGCACTAACCTATTTTAGGTTTTCTGTGACTGGAAAAACTGAGTATTCCAAGACGTTGCCAATTAAACTTTTTAGTCTTCCAGTCTCTTGTAGTTAGAAACAAGATGAAAGCTGGTACTCTTCCCCCACCCCCACCCCTACTGCCATCTAAACCTGAACGGAAGAAATTAATAAAAGATGTGTCAAAAAACTCTTTTTTATTTTTCTTCTTTGCTTGTTAGGCAGTAGACTGCACATGTGATGTTACTGATTACTGGTGGAGGAGTGATGTTGCTACGATTGCCTGAGGGGGCACAGAGCAGTGTGCTCTGAGGACACCACCTTTTTAGGGTGATCAAAAAGTGCACGGCTCAGAATGTTTTGAGTATCCCAATTGCGTGGTGTATTCTGCTTACAACTAAACAAAACAGTACACTGATACATAGCTCTCCAACCCTGAACTGTTCTACCCTGGCAGTTATAAGCAGTAATTCTGAACTACAAATATTGCAAAAAAGGTAAAAAATGCAATTAAAATTAAGTTGAAGTCAAGTTTAACTTTAAAACTTTAAAATACGATCTTTTCTATTTCATATTAATTTAATATGATCAAATAAAGGAAATGACTTTGAAAATACTTTATCTGAAGAACTAAAAAAGCTATAAACAAAAGGTGAAATTAGTTTTTTAAAAGATAGTTACTTGGTAAAAATTCAAAGCACAATATGTTTTGGACCAGAACAATTTGGACCTTCAGGTCTTAAACTGAAGGTAAAAAAGATATGTTGCACATCATCAACAAGGCTAGGGTTTCTGTAAGTGTTAATGTAACTAGGTGGCTGTATCCCTATGTGGATCAGCAAAAAACTCAAGGAAATTTTAAAAAAAATTAATGTTTATTTTATAGAAAGTAGGCAGCGAAACTTGCCGGTTGCTGGCTTTTATTGGAACCCCTGCATCAATACTTATGAAAATCACAAAAACCCAAAATTGCAAAAAAGCTAATAATCCAAATAACCAAGAAATCTGTGCTGATAACTAGATCAAGTGTTCTGGGTATTTTGGATTGGCCGTACATGACACAGCTTTGAATCAGACTATCAATTGGTTGATGCAATTTGCAGAAATAAAGTTATTACAAAAATATTAGTTACTAATAGCCTGCTTATAGTGACTGTTTTTTTCAAGGGGAGAGGCCAAGTGTGAAATGAGCAAGCCATGCATTTAAATCTTTGCTTGCGCATTCAACATGGTGACCAACTCGATTTACACTTGGGCTCTTCCTTAAAAAACAACCACTACCCAGGATACTAGTAACTAGGGTAAGTGTATAGTTGTGTATCTAGATTTCAGCAGACTTTGCTGTAGTTGTGGTTTGAGTTGCTTTTGAAAACTGCGAGATACTAAAAATACTTTTAAAAAATGTCTTTAAGCCCTATTTATCCTTTGTAGTATACACAGATGTCTTCTTTGCAGATGGTTTTAAAACATTTGACTACTGCCAACAAAAAAAGTTAGGTACAACATCTGCTAAAAAGAAGAACACAAGACTTGAAATTATTTTTTGCCAATTATCTATTCAAGTAAGGTTACAGCATATGAGGTACATCATCTTTATGTTTTAATAATGAAAACTATCCATTTATATATTAAATTAAACATTTCATTTAATATTTATAGTGTTTATAGGAATCACCTTAACTGTAAAATTGGTACTAAGTTAGTATGAATACCAGCTAAACTGAGTCTACGACCAGGGGCCTGGTCCTCATTCAGGTCACTTCCTTCTGCCTGTCTCATGACCAAGCCAGGTCATGTACGAGACCATCTGTAACTTGATGTAGGCCATCTATAATATACAGCCACAATGTAGTTTGATGTTGCAAATTTTATATAATATCCAGTCAGTGACTTAGTTAAGCTAGTAATGTGCAAGTCAATTCCAACTGTGAGCATCCCCCCCCCCTGGGCAAACTCTGAGCATTTGATAGAAGCTGAGTTCTGGGGGGCCAGGCATTTGGCAGCAAGCAGTGTCCCAGCCCCCTGGGCATTTGCAAACAACAAAAAACTTGGCTGAGCTGGGCGTTTGACTTTTTTTTTTCAAACTCCCGGGATTTGCCCAGGGGTTTACCCAGGGGGGGGGATGCTTGCAGCTGGAACTGACTCACACATAATATCACAAACAATTTCCTAAGTTATTCCATTTTAAAATCAAAACTAATTACTATTATAACTGCAGCAGTAGATAATCTCTTTGATGCTTGATGCTTCCCGAGTGAGGTTCTTGGGTAGTCTGAAAAAGGTCAAGGTATTTTATTGAACAAATAAATTTTTAAATACTGAAGTGGTAGAAAGTTAAAGGTAGCTTTAAATTAATCTACTGTCATAATTCTCACCGGCCCAATAAACACCATGGAGGAATTCTTAAGCTCAGGGGTGGGTTAACTTTAACCCCTGAGTTAAGCTAACCTCCTTCCCAGGGTTCTCACAGAACAGCTCTCTCTCACTCCGACAGGTGGGTATGAGTGGACCCTGGGAACAAGGTTGGGGTTAGGCCATATTTAGGCAACAATTTCTTCTCTAAAGAAAGCTTTATGGTTCTTTTAAAGTGCTGCAGTTTGGACTCCAAAGAAATCAAAGGGGCTAACAGCCAACTCTTTCATATTTGGGTTACTAATTATTTTCTGTGAGTATGCTGAGCTGAAATTCAATGTTCATTTGCCACAGTTGTTTGTTTTTTGAAGAACATGAGCAAAAAAGCCTATCATTCATTAAATCCTGGGTCATGACTTACGAGTTGGTCCACAGCTAGGCAAACAATTATTCGCTCCATAAAGAGTATATTTTCCTCATGTGGATTCCAAAACATAATGAAATAAAGATAGGTTAATAAATTAAGTTCCCATGGCTTTCATGTTGTCTTGAATGGTTTGATGTGGTTTTGGGGATGGTTGTTTTGTCACTTGCTGCTGACATTCACCAGAGACTATACATTGGAGTGAGTAAAAATGGCTTTGCCTTTGGCTCAATTCTGACTGATTTTACTTTTTGTTGTTTTTCCTTTATTTTGCATGTTGAGGTTTGGCCGGAATGTGTTACTATTCATTAAGTTTTGTTTGGGCTGCATGCCAGAAGCAAAGAAAGCAGACAAAATATTTACCGCTTGTTCGTTGGCTATAATTACAAAGTACTGTCTCGTACGAAGCTAGACGCAAAACTGTTGATCAGCATGATCACAGTACTTGGAACACAAAACAAGAAAGTTTAATAATACGAAAAAAGAATCTTTTCTTCTCAGCTAATCTCAGAAAATTATATTGGTTTGCACTGAAGTTATGCAAATGATTATTCAACCAATGTGCAAACAAGATGGCTGTCTCTTTGTACTCAAAAGGAACCACATGATTTGGATTAAATTTATATCTGTCCACAATTAAAACTCCACAGACACATTCTCCACACTGCAATAACTCATTCATTGCGCATGCGCGCATATGAATGAGTTAAAAACTTACCAGTTCAATCATTAGAGCTCAAATCAGTCTTTGTTCTTAAGGTAGAAAACAAAACTCATTGATGCTCAGTGTAAATAATACAAATTATATCATACAAACTGCAACTGCACATGTTTTGAATACTGAATCAAAATTTCTGTGTGAAAGGTAAAAAGACTTCTGGTTTCCCTATGTTTTGGGTTACTTCACTGTCTAACACTGTCAGTCTGAGATTTTTTGGGCCTTCTTAAGACCTTCAGTATTTCTTTAAAACTTTTGATAAATAATACAATCTGAGTTTTGAAATTTTAGAATTTTCTAGGATGTTTTATACATGACACTAAAACCCTGATTAAAGCAACCATGAACAGATTCACAGTATCAGCTACCAAAGGCCCCTTAAACTTTTGCGGTATACTGTACCTGTAACAAACAGTTTTCATTGATCACAGACCATGGTACATTTGGACATCTAACATTGCGTCCCACATTCCTTCACGGCGGCAGTAGCTTGGAGCATTTCGGAATCTGATTAAAACAGACCAAGACACTAATCTTAACTCATACTATACCAAAAGCTTATTTAAGAATAAAAACAGATAAAACTTTAAAACAATTGATTATATATCTCAGTGACAATCATTGGAAGTCTATTTGCTAAAGGTTGGTTACTTTAAAATCATCTGACATCAAAACTGACGGTTCAAGGATGAGCAACTAGTGCAAGCTGTCTGTTTTCTAGCCTATACCTAGTTCAGATCTCTTTTGTTTCAGAATTTTGACAATTAACGAATTTGGTACCAAAGCAGATTATTTATGTACTAGTCAATTGAAAACCAGGCCACCCTTCCCTGGGAAAAAGCCATGAAGTAACATTATTTTGTGTGTGTGTGTCCTAATTCAGCAATAAAACATACTTTCAGTGCCGTGTAATTTTTTATTGCACAATGGGGGGGGGGGGGATGTTGGGAGAATTGATAAAAAACTTGAAAGTCATGAGCCATCTGCAGTAAGTGACTTTCAAGTTTTTTATCTATTTGACCAGCATTCCTCCCGAGTGCAATGAAAATTACACAGCATAGAAAATATGTTTTATTGCTTTTATAAAATAACAAACAAACAAATAATATCAACATTCAAATTCTCCTTACACAAACGTTTGCGTCATCTACCACCTAGCAAGGACAGAGCGTGAAGCTTGAATTTGAACTGTTGCGAATCAATGCAAAACACTCAATTTTATTAGAAAATTTGCCTTAGGAAAATGATAACAGTCACCTCAGTTCCTACAGAAATAACAAAACAATCATATTTGCAGTAGCTTAGGAATTGTTTTCTTACAGGCTTTTTAGTTAGGAACGGAAAAACTACAAGTGAAATCGTCACTTGCGATAACTTTGAAATGATCTTGTGTGTTCAGATTTGAAGAAAACTAACTCATTTAATTTGGAAGTTTTGGATAGTACAAAATTCCCAAGAACATGCTGTTGAGCTTTACACTGTCTATAACAATAGAACCTCATGTGCCCTGGATCTGTATTGGGATAGTGTTACGACTGCTTGATAAATGAATCTGGTTGGAGATATCTAGACTGTTCAAAGAGCTATTGAAATCAAGCTTTTTTGTACACTTGGCCGACAAAAATTGGTAATAGATGTTTTTAACAGTTCTTTTGTCGAAAATTTCTGAGAAACTCTTTTTAATTCCTCATTCTTTTCATTTCTTTTTTCCTCATAGTTTGCCATTAGATGTTTTAAGAAACACAAATATTTTTGAGAGTCAGTGGAAGGTGGAAGAATAAATTCTTTGGCTCCATCTTGCAGAAGCCCTGTTTAAAAGACATTAATTTTTTTCGTTGGTGGGGGGGGGTTCAATTGACTGGTGCATAAATTATATAAACCTCAATGAATAATCCTTTTCACAGTTACAACTATAATAACCGTCATAGTCGTGGTGGATGTTATTTTCATATTTACAGTAATTGTGATTCATAACAACCGGTACCATTGATAACAGTCAGTGTGGTAGAAGTTCTTATGACGGCAGTACCAGATATACTTAAACTCGCTCATTTACCGAATTTAAACCATCAACTTTTCAGTTAAACATAAAGAAGCCGTTGAACATATTCACCGACGCTTTGAACAGTTGTCTTAAAGTTAAAAGCTTTTACTTACGTTACAATGATTAGTTGACAAAACAAGAAATAAACCACAGACACAGTCTGCTTTATTATTCAGTTTAACAAAATTAAAAACTGTAGGTTAGCAAAAATAATAAAATAAACAAATAAACTTTGTTTTTGTTTATCACTTTATGTCTACCTTCTGTCTTCGATGATAACATGACAAGTTGCATTGCGATTTGAGTTGATATGGTTGTCTGTCTGAGGTTTGGTCGAGTTGTCTTTGCTTTCGTGCTCGAGTTCTATTTCCATTGCATCTGGCATTTCTGTGAGCTGTTCAGTTTTTAGTCTCTCATCTTCCGAGGAACTTGTGGAAAAGTTATTTGCATTCTGAGCGACGTTACCACTATTACCGCTGCCAGCTATAAAGCCAAAGTTGGTATCATGCGCCATCTGTGTGTGTGCAAACGAAGTCGTTTGGTTGTCAAATCCATTTGTGGCCACGAATTCATTTGTGCGCCTTCTCTTCTACAAAATAGGAACAAATAAGTCTTTTAAGTTATATTACACACAAAAACTATCGACTTTGTGTTTGTTTTAAAAAAATTTCGCTAAGTTAAAGGGTGATATTTTACTACGCATAAGCGAACATGTTATGGCAACAAAAAGATAAAGTCACGATCAGTTTCTTGCGCCAACCTCCACTACAACGACGCACTAAACAAAAATAATTATATACTGTACAAACCTCCCTCCCAGCACTAGACAATTCTAGTTGATAGTTCTGTAAGGAGTCTGAACTTTCTGTCTCACTTTTTCGCTTCAGTGAGAAAGCTGTGGCTGACAAATTATTATTTTCAAAGGCATCGAAATGGTTCGTGTTGATGTTTTGACAGACTGCATGAAAGTTCATCGTCTACCAATCCCACTTTATGATCGGTACAGATAAAGGGAAATGAAAAATATACAATAATGAAACAGTTTTTAAAAGTGGTTGATATTGACGACCTGGGGAAACACCGAACTTCAGACCGCCATGCTGCATAAAATTACTTACATCCGCTACAACAAAGAGGTCGTGGAAAACTACTTTATACTATCAGCACATGCTTCCCGCCTTCTCGAACGACTTCCGGTTTTCTTCGACCTCGTTTTGATGAAAATCTTTTTTCCCGCGCGCTGTAGAAAAGACCTGGGAACGAGGCACTAAGAATTAATGGAGCAGATTAGCGAAACCTATCAAAATGTAACAATCGATTTCGATGCCAGGAGGAGTTGTATAGGTCATCTGGTTTGGCCAGATTCCATCTTACTCCGGACGATATATCGAGATAGGGTTCAGTTCTTGGAAGTGCGGTTTTCCCGCGCTTTTGAATTAACTTGAAGGCCAAAACAGCATTTTTTTGTTTTTGTCTTTTGATTAGATGGTTAAAATGATTAGATACAAAGATGTTTAGCTCGAGTTTAAATACTGCAGGGGCGGCCGAACCGAGGTGGCTTCCCCTGGGGCCTGGGCCCTCCAATAATCTTGTGATTAACAAAGCAACATTCAGACTGACTTTAGGCGCGGATTTAGGGGAAAGCCGGTCGGGCCGCGGCCCCGTCCCTCACTCACCATCTTTTACAGGAACGACTAGTTTTTATAGTGGGCTATCTATTGGCAAAATGTTGTAGTATAGTTTTTACTTTCACTTCTTTAAAATAAGGCAACAGCTGAAATACGTTTTTATTTATTCTAAGAATGGGTCGCACTATGCACGCCTCTCGATTTATATGCTTTGCAGTCACTGAATGTGGCAAATTAAAGTAAAAGCTTGCAGTGCCTTGAACTTTAAGCCCCCCTTTCAGTAGATTTCTTTATCCGCTTCGGGCCTGGATTTTATGAATTACATTTATACTCAATATAACGCAGAGTTCACCTTGATAATTAGTTCATCTTTTCTCCGTTGTCCCCCCTCCCTCCCCCCACAATCATTTTTTGCTTCCGTCGCCCATAGTCATTGCACTTACTCGTGCGTTTTAAACAGACTCAGTTCATAGCCTAAAATTCTAAGTGGGTACGATTTTCGATCTCCGATCCATTTAGTAATATAATCTAGTCTGCAGCAAAATTTATCATGCGATGTTTAGCAATTAATATAGAATTCTTTGTATTAAAATTAGTTTTATCAAAGATTAACACATCACACGGGGTATCCAAATACATAAAAGCTTAAATTCAATCTCTGCTTATTTTGTTTGCAAATTTTATCCGATCTTCGTTGTTTTCTTTTCATGACCTACTTCAAAAAGTGTAGCGATGCCTCTAACGAACTCGTAAGGTTGGTATGCACTCTTAAAACAATTAACATCAAGCCATAACTCTCTCAGTGTATCGCTAATTTCTCCCCTTGACAAAGGATTGAAGCTTCCCAAAACTTCTTAGTTTTACATTGGCGAACATAAATGAATCAACCTTAAAACTGACTTTACAAACTCGATTTTAGATAGGTTGGATAGGAGAGATCATTTCGTCTCCTTTCGCGTCAACTCTTTTGGGAGGACTCTGTTTCTGTGCATATTTTTTTTATTTGAGGGCGGTCAGTTAGAATCCTACTTGGACGGAACGGCAACTGATCTATATATTTATATTGCGAGAGCAATTAATTACGATTTGCTGAGGCCTGTTTCTCGTTCACCGAATTAGAAATATAACATATACAGGCTGTTTTCACTGTTTTAGAATATTTTCATTGAAGTTGTTGTGGTTTATTGCCGTAGATAAAAGCTGTGATCATGGCGATGTATTACTAAGTCAAAAATTCGACCCTCAGTGATAAAGATCATTCAAGAGGCTTATTGAGAATATGTAATAACTTCAAGCTTTTAATTTTGTTTAACTTTACATATATACTAGGTACACAAATAAATTTTCAGAACTGCTATATAATAGCGTGTTCTAACTAACGGAATGGACTGACTCCGTAACAAACCTTACGAGCGGTATCCCCACAAACTGGCTCGACATTATTCAGCCATATCACACATTGCACATAAGTTCTGGTCTTAGTTGCTTTATGTTTACTGGACGATTTGATAGAATTTGTTTGGCAGCTTTATTTATGTATCTATGTATATGTTCTAACTACCTGTCGATAACCAGATGCAGATCTAGAGTGAGTCGTAGACAATCAAAGTAGACTAAGCCGAACATGATCATTTTCCCTCTGCCTGCGCTGGTCGCATGGCAACGGTAAAACGGTGATAAAATGCAGTTTTGTTATAATTTGTAGCAATTTAGCGAAAACGTTTTCTAAAAGAATTGAATTGCGCTGCTCAAGCAACGATGGCCATTTATACAAAATTGGAGAATTTTACTGGCGCATGCCCAAGACACTTAATTTTTTTTATCGCGCTAGATCTTACGGCCGTCAAATATGAATTATGTGTTTTAATTTGACAAATATGACTATGAAATCATTTGGTTGAATCCGAACTGCTTGTTATCTCAGACTAGAAAATGAAAGGTGTCTCCACAGAATCCTGAATTAAATATTGGCGCCTTAAGGTCGCGCTTAGAGATCACACTTCTTTCGACTGAACTGAACTGCGTTTCTGTCAAACGGAGCGCTCGCAAGAATTCTCCAGCTAATTTACAGCAAACCGAAACATAGAATCTTGGCACATTTGACTATTTGACTAACTGATAATTGTTTTGCTGTTGCGGTTACTTATTTAGCTTGAAACTGCCCGATAAGAAAATAGACTTCGACAGAAGAATTAATCAGTCTGATGCAAAAAGAAAGGTAATAATTTTCTCTTCTGATTAACAAATTAATGTAGTGACGGAATTGACCAAGAGGGGAGTTTGTTTATACTCGTGGAAAAGCTTTGCAGTTTGCCTGTGCGTCGTGCTTGTTTTCACTAAAGCTGCTTCTTTTACTGAAAGATTGATGAAATTTTCATGTTGCGATTCATGTTGACAATAGTGGCGCAAAACACAACCACTTTTCACTCTGGCTAGGGTGAACCAAGGCTTTGTTGATTTCGACAGAAATCATAAATAATGCATATGAGAAAACCTCTAATTTTCAACATAAAGCCAAAAATACAAATGTTCGAATGTTTAGATTTGGAATGGAAATTAGGTTTCCACTTTGAATGTTGATCACAAGAATATATATAACAGAGTTTGCGCCTTTCATCAACCAAAGGCGTTGACGAACAAGGCGGAGGTCAAACAGATAGTTTGTACACACTTTCTTCCCGCCTGAAGCCAGAGAATCACGGTTTCAAAGAGTCGGCAGATGGTGGATTTAACACGACATTATCGTGGTCGGCTGGGTGTGTAGGGAGCTTGGAAGCGAGTGAAAAACACTGCCACCTGCTGTCGACCTGTCCATTCTACTTTTGTTTCGCTTGGCTGTTAATGATATGCCAAATTCTTGACTCTGCTTGTGTAGCATTGATTGCTGTGTGTGCCACTGACGACCCATCCTCACTGAAGACACCAAGTTATGCGTAAATAAGCCGACTGGCCACCGCTCTGCAGTCGAGGTAAGCGCGGCATTTTCTTCCAGTCTCACAACCTCACCTTTGCACATTTATTTGCTTTTGTAAGTTGCTGAATTTGAGTGTTGACGGAGAATTTTCTACGTTCATCTATGGAGCAAGGAGAATATATAAACCTAAGCTTAACTGTACAATCTCTTCTTGAAAATTGTTTGTTGGCGCAATAAAGGTTTTTCTGTTTCAGATGGTATTTTCCCATATACATTCGTGAAAAATAAATCAATTCGTTTAGAAAAGAATGTTTTGTTTTGCGCAACGCTAGCGCCTTTTAATACGTAAGAAAAACAACATGATTTCTGTAATAGTCCGCAAAAATTAGGAATTCCTTCTTCAAATATAATTTTGATTTTGACTTTACCATTGCAAATCGCGTAAGAATCGATTTAGAAAAATAGTTAGATTTGTCTGTGAATGCACAAAATGGAGACTAGAGAGTTGAGTAATCAAAAACTCTCCAACCAAAAAGAGTTTCATGCGAGGCGGTTGTCGATTCCAGCCTGATATTGCATTACATCTATTATTCAATAAGTGAAATGCGATGTAAATTCTAAATATTTGTTTCATGAAAATTCTACGAGAATTTATTTTAATTCAAATTGCCTATTTGAGTTTTGACGTTAAACCACGAGTCATTTTATGTTTAAGCCAACGGACATTAGCAGTCGAGGCAAAAACCGTGATCCGTTTCCAAAGTTTGTTAATAAATGTTTCATAAAAATATAAACTAGAAGCTCGTATATGTACGACGGGAGACGTTTGTTTGCAAAAGAGAAAACACAACATATGTGGTATTTGAGACGGTACTTATAACATACAATATTTCAAGGACACCGTCTTCATGTCAACAGAGCTCAAACAATTATACACTTAAAACATGCTTTTAAGATCAAATTATAAAAAGAACAAACTTTACGTACCAATACTCAATTTATTCTAAAAGTTATTCGGATTTATACCATTGTACGTAAAGTCAGTTCAATGTCCTGCCTTGTTGAGGCTTGTTTTTCAAGACAAGGTATTTTGTCGTCTAAGTTCTAAAGCCTGACCGCAGTGTCACCGCGCTCAGCAATGTTGCACAGGTGCATGGTTTTATGTAGGTAAGTCCCCGCGCGTAGATTCCAAGAACTCTCGTGACCATGTTTCACAAGTTCTTTATTGACAAATACAACGTCAGAACTGCTATTTCTCTGAGACAGAGTGAAAATTTTTAGAGAAAGTGCAATAAAATTTTGTTGGTGTGTAGCTTTTGTAGTGCTTCGTGTTTGTTGCGTATAACCTCGTTCTTTCGTTTGAGAAACGTAGAAGAGTTTATTCTTGGCTCAACTAACATACACAAATAGAACGAAATCGCTTTGTTTGAGGCTAAACACAACCTGGTCAAATCGACTGAAAGAAATTAAACAATTTCTTTTTCCTTTTTCAAACTAATTCATGGAATATACCGCCCGCTGGAAACGGGTTCTATTGTATGGAGATAATAACAAAAAGACGGATGAGGAGAGAAAGTTGCGGGTCACTCGTATCAAATTAAAGGTGTTTGTTATTCAACTAACACATAAAACTAAGCTACCCTTATCTCCATTTAATTTCTGAAAGTATGTTTTGTGTTATCAAAGTTTTTAGTAGGATATTTGCCAGTTAAATCGGTTTAATCATACTTCGTCTTGTTCGAAGCTCGACTTCTATGCATACACGGACATATAAGCCCTTTTTCTAATCGCCGCCATTACACGATTCTCTGCAAAGTTACGTTAGACTTAGAATAATCTTAGTTCGGAAACTTTTGACCTGCACTGCAAAAATTTTGTTTAGTATCCAACTTTTTAAATTTGTGCTAACGTCCTTTTTGCATTTTGTTCTTTAAAAACTACAACTTCAAAGCTATGCGGGCATTTTCATATCAAGCGATCAGCTCATTGAAAAGAATACTTTCGACAAAGCGAGTGCACGATTCAATCACGTTACATGACAACTTGAGCCACACAAGCTGCAGCGAATAAAATTAAAACATTTTCGATGTTTTCTCTCACGCTGCGTTCTCTTTGCTAATTAAAACTTTCTTTGTATGATATCTTTGAGCAGTGACACCCCATCAATGGGATATTGTAAGGTTGTGTTATTCAAAATGGTTGGACCTTTGTCGTGTTTTTCTGTTGCCGCATTCAGCACCATTCAACCGATCTCAGTAATAAGAACTCACTCAGTAGATGACTGAGTAGTTTCATCAATTAATGTATGACCGAAAAGTGTATAAAACTGTGGGAGAAAAAAAAACAGGAAAATAGATGAGATAAGATATTTTGACCACACACACTTAAATATTGTCGTGAAAAAATAATCTGTTTGTGTTCGAACAGCGACCTTAAATCACTAGAATCCAAGAGATAAAATATAATATAAACAATTTACAGGTCTTTTTAAAATGGCCAAAAACATCTTTTATTACTTCATATGAAAATGATAAATGTGCAAAATCAAGTTTTAAAGTATATTTTAGCCTATCATTTCTTACGTATTGTTAACAAACTGTCTCAAAAATAAATCGGAAATTTGTTCATATTTTAGCGAAACGAAAAAGTACACAACTCACAAGCTTAAAATATCTTGTGGCTACAATCCCATCAAAGCGAAACGGCGCGTAATCCATGAACAAGCCAAACAAGATTAGTCAACTTTTAGTTTTCATTGTAAACGCTTTTAGCATTGTGGTTGCGATATGTGTTATCACACAGTTTGTTTGAACGAAAAAAAATAAAACGGGTTTCAAAATTTTCCTTATATAGCAAGTAAATAATTGGGCCACTTGCTTCGAGCAGATACTGGCGTAGGTAGCCTCTGAGGACACATTACAATAGTCAATAGATTTTTAAAAGAGCAAAAGTTAATGAATACTGAAATAGCCTTAGTTTAAGTACGAAATACAAGAACAAGCTAATGTTGAAATAAAATAAAAATTTCTATTACGTACAAATACGAGAAAAAAGAAAAATCAATAAACGAGAAAAAAGCCTTTGAACTTCTTGTTCAAGTAACGCGTAGTACGCCGAGAAAGTTGCTTTTATATAATAGGTTACAGCCAGCTTCAGTGAAATTATTTATTCTCCTTACAACGAAGTGGTTCAATTTTTATGTAATAAACTTCTTTGCCTGTAAAATTTATTTAGTAAAACGAACTTCAAATCCCTGAAATGCAATTAAAATGAGCAGCAAGGGTACTGATTCACGTGTGATACGTACTGAATAGTTCAAGGCATTGAGCCCCAGCCAGTTTGTCAACATCGACTTTCTCCTTATATAACAAATACAAATTAAGTCATCTCGTAATAAGAAAATGCGTATTGATCAAACATGGAAAACTTGGGTTGAAAGCAAAATTCTCCAAAACTGGCAACATAAAAGGTATGGGGTCTAGTTGGGAGAATTTAGCAATACATCATTTGACATTTTGGGGCCTGACAGGGTTGCTGGGTATTTGGTGTTGAAACAACAAGTCTGACACAACAAGCCTGCACGCGAGCGATATTTTTACCGTAATTCAAGTGAAGGCTTGCAACCGGAAATGAGAAGCAATCCAAGTTTCGCCGATCTCGGCTCGGCCCAGTTCAGCTGTCCTTAGAATCCCACGAGCAATTCCCCCCCGGCAGACGTAGGGTCGGTTTCGAAGGTCGTGGATTCCAATCTCACAGCCGAGGTCAGCGATTTTTTCCTTTTCCCTTGTGTGGGTGTTGGGGTTCTTTGTTGATGCTGTAGACCGTCAAAACTTGGATTATTCTTTATTCCAGTGACAATGCCTCGCTTGAATACATCCATATGTTGTATTTACACGTATGCCACTCAAGGGCACACACTCCTGTTTAACGTTGGCCTTTCGGCGAGCTTACGAGTTCTCTCCCTGCATATAGGTTAAGCGAGCTAGCACTGGTCAGCAGCCCGATCATAACTGAACAAGGAGGGATATGCGGCATTGATATCTCCTGGTGAATGCGGACAGTACGGTATGGTCATTGTATGTCATGAAGACAATGACAGCAACACGGTCGCTAAGCAACCCACATGGACCAAGCTTCATTATGCCTGTAGACATGGCAACATGGCTGTCATTCAGAAATTAGGTACGTCTTGCATGCATGGCAGCAGTGTTTGATTTGGATCCTTACTAAAATCAACGACGAACAATAGAACAATAGTAAATACAATAGTTGCACGTTGGAATGGACCGTGTTGGTCAACTGCACGCTGTCATCTTGAAAATTACAACGTGAAAAGCTTAATGGTGTTTTTACGACTACGGGAACGACCAACAAAAATCTTTCTCAACCACTTCAAATCTTTATGCAGGGAGGTTTAATCTGCTTCTATCAACAAAGCGTCACTTGAACAAAAGAAAAGGCAAACAAGTCAGACCTGGCGGAAAAGAGCAAACCAGAAGAATGTGTTTTGTAAGCTTTCATTGCCGATGTTACTGTCCTCGTTGCGTAATTGGGAAGTTTAAGGTACAAGGACGACAGCACCGAAAAGGACGGCTTACAAAGAACACACTTCTCGTTTGCCCTTTTCGATCACGTATGTCTAGTTTTCTTTCTCTTTTCTCCGACCTACGCTTTGTGAATAAAAAAGGATGAAAGCAATTTCTTCAAAGGCAAAAGAAAATCAACAAAATTTTCTGTAGGTCGTAGTCGTAAAAACTTCAATTTTAAACTCTTCACGTTGTAATTCACAACACGACAGCGTGCTGGTGACCCGCACAGTGCATTCTAACAAGCAGCTATTGTTTGCTCATGCTGACTTTGCTAATGTTCGCCGTTGTTGACGTTGTTGACTGACGTTCTCAAACTCCCTGTTAAAACTAACAGCTATCACTAGTAATATTACTAACACTAACGGTTGCCTTACTGCTAATTCCAATACTACATGCCTCATTATAGGAAATAACGCTCCATGAAATCAAGTTAGAGTTCGCGTTAAACTAAGTCACATAAAGTCTTGTTTTGAGTTAATTGCGTTAGTTTTGCGATTATTAATAAAGTGCAGCGTTACTTTCCGCGATCTTACTTTCCAGTATTTTGACCCCAATTTGGTACCTGGAAAGGGCATTTTATTAGGGTGGAAATCGGCCTGATTTGATTCATAATGACAGCGATGTTGGCATTGGTGCTGATACTGTTACACATAGTACATGAAACAGTTATATAAGGGTTTAAACACAATGAATAATAGGACATCACTAATTATACTACTGCTAGTTTATTATATGTTTGCTAGTGGTATGTCTCTAGAACCTTCAAAAGTTAATGAACAGACCCTGAGACTTCTAGTAGCAGCATGTAGATAATATCATGTAAAATTTATGATCACGATGATAAAAATGATGGTACTGATGATACTAATGATAATGATAACCAGATGATGACAATAATAACAATGATGGTTAAAATAATGATGATGACAGCCATGTTGTTGCCATTGATGATGATGGTAACCATAGTAACAGCCAAGTTAACCCTTCTTCTTTCATGTTTAACAGTTGTTCCCTCAGTAGATGTCGACTCAAAAACACACGGAATGACTTTGATCCACATTGCCTCCCGTTACGGTAACACAAACACTGTTCAGTACTTGCTGGGGTTAGGCGCCAACGCATCGGCCAAGGATAGCGAAGGTTGGACGGCCCTACACTGGGCCAGCAGAGAGGGTCATACACACGTTATCGATATACTCCTTGACCATGGAGTAGACCCGGACGCTTGTGCCAACCTGGGAGTGGTGCCTCTCCACTTGGCGTCACGCTACGGACACTTGGAAGCAGCGAAATTGCTAATTGCAAAAGGAGCAAATGGGAATGCGGTTGATGAAAACGGATTGAATGCGTTATACTGGGCCAGCGAGTCTGGTCACGTGCAAATAATTGACTACTTACTTCAACAGGGCCTTCAGTTTATAACACCAAACAGCGAGGGTTATTCTCCAATTCATACTGCTGCAAGGAATGGCCATTCTGCTGCTGTAAACGTGCTTTTGACTAAAAGCGCAAATAAAGATGCCACGGACAAGGACGGCTGGAACGCGCTGCACACTGCCAGTCAAAATGGTCACGTGAACATTATTGAGGCGGTTTTGTCTCAAGGATTCTTTATCAATGAGCCAATCCACGGAGGGTGTACGCCGCTTATGATTGCTGGTTGCCATGGCCACGCTGAGGCTGTGGAGTTTTTACTGGCAAACAACGCCGACGTGACAAGCCTCGACAAGTTTGGATGGAGTGCGTTACACTTTGCAGCTCTCGGTGGACATGTGGACGTTGTAAAAATATTACTTAATGGTGGTTGCTCTGTCAGCATGTGTACGAATCAGGGATCAACTCCCTTTCATATTGCGGCGAGATACGGTCATCCAGATGTTATCAAACTTCTTCTCTCCGCAAAAGCTAAAGTTAATGCAACAGACAATGAAGGGTGGACTGCATTGCATTACGCTTGCCAAGGCGGACATGTTCCAGTTGTTAAAATGCTTCTAGCACAAGGCCTTCAGGCTGATGTTAAGTCAAATACGGGAATCACGCCACTCCATATTGCGTCACGCCATGGCCACCCCGAGTTGGTTCATTTTCTTATGTCAAACGGCGTTGAATTACAAACGTCGGACAAACTCGGTTGGATCGCACTTCACCACGCCAGCAAGGGGGGCCATGTAGGCGTTTTAGAACTATTGATGACGCCTTTTGCAATTCCGAATACAAGAACGCGCGCAGGACAGACATCTTGTTGTATCGCGTCACTTCACGGCCATGCCGAAGCACTGGAGTTTCTCTTATCCAATGGAGGTGACGCACATTTGCGGGATGAACAAGGGATGACTTGTCTTCATTACGCTTGTTTCAGTGGCCAGTTATCAGTAGTTGAGAAATTGTTAGAACACGGAATCGATGCCAATGTGCAAACAAACAACGAAGTCACTCCAATACAGTGCGCTGCTGCACGTGGTTTTGACGATATTATACGCGTGCTCCAGTCGCTAGGAGGCGACGTCTTTGCCGTCGATTCTGATGGGCGCACTGCCCTTCATTATGCCTGCCGCGGGGGGCACACGGAAGTAATCGAGATGCTCCTTAATTTCGGATTAGAAATAAACTGCCGCGGAGGACGCGGCTCCACTGCACTGCATGTTGCAACAAATTTTAACCAATCAGAAGCTGTGAAGTTGTTGCTTTCGCATGGCGCGGAAAAAACTTTAACCGACAATGACGGCAGAGAAGCGGTGTCCAGCGCAACAAAGCTTGGCTTCATATCAATCTTGAATGAATTTCTGGACTATGGTGTAGATGTTGAGCACATTACCCCAAGCGGACTCAGTTTGTTACACACTGCTGTTATTTCAGGTCGTGTAGAAGCGGTAGAACTACTGCTCACTCGTGGGGCAAATCTTCACGTGCAAAACAGCGAGGGCTTGACCGCTTTTCATGTAGCATGCGAGAGCGGAAGAATTCCTGCAATAAATGTCCTTTTAAAATACGAACAAGACATCGACGCTAAGTCGAGCAGCGGTAAACATGCAATTCATTTTGCAGCCATAAAGAACCACCCTCAAGTGATAGATGTTTTGTCAAAACACGGGGCAGACTTACAAGCCACCGACGACAAAGGGTGGACGGCGCTTCATTACGCCACTCAAAAGGGTCACGTAGCCATTATCAAAAAATTGCTTCAGTTGGGCCTTGGAGTTAGCTGTCGGTCCACCGAGGGTGCAACTCCACTGCATATTGCCTGCCTGTTTGGCCAACAGGAGGCCGCAAACGTTCTCATGTCCCACGGCGCGGACAAGAACGCAATGGACAACCGAGGGTGGAATGCGTTACACTACACTGCAAAAGACGGGACAGTTCCCGTTGCAGAAGTTTTATTGAATCAAGGCGAAGAGCTTATTGCTCGTAAAACATACGACGGCGATACGGCAAGAAGTATTGCTGAGAAACAAGGAAACAATGACGTTCAACGGTACTTGGACGACTTTTTGGCAAAGCATTTTAACACCACAGTGACAGAGGAGGTTAAACATGGAATGTACTGCAGCATTCTGTGAGTTGCGTGCAGTCTTCACTGACAGTCATTATACTGCAGTTAACCACTGCAGCAAGCAGCACTTGGAATGTTGTCCAAAAACCGAGGCCGTATTACAGGCTTATTTTTCCTGACAATAAACCAGTAATTCAATTTTTTCTTATGTATATTGCGTATTTTGTGGTCAGCTTGTCGGATGAAACGGAAAGGTTCAGAATCTCTACAAGGTTAATCTAGCAGCTGTTCCACTATGGTTGTAACATGTGCAACTTTGAAAGGCTGTAGAAGAGCGATCGCTTGAATGAGATTGGTGTATCAATAATCATCGGTTCAGACACAGAAAGGACGAAGTTACAGACGCATTTACACAAATTATCCGCGAACGACATACAAATGCTAAGTGAATATTCTTTTAAAACTTAAGCAGTGAGAAGTTATATCCAAAGGGGAGGAGGTGGTGGCGAGTAACCACCTACCAAGGGGGAAGGGGTGAACGGCATTGTTTGGACAAACGGAAAGCTGAGTCAAAACTTTTTTTCTGCTGAAACCTACATTAGAATAAACTTTTTTCCCAAACTATAACAAAAATAGTCAAAACGTTTAGATAGATAAATATCCTGCATGGAATTAATCGTACTTGGTTTTTTCGATGGTTAGTCATTCCCAATTTTGAAGAAGCTCCAGTTTTAAACATTACTCCCCCGGTCTCATATTTCCGAACTAAACAGCTAGTCCTAAGACTTGCTTGTTGAGAGAATGTAAAGTTTGATGAAACAAAAACCAATTTCTTCTTCAAAAATATTCTCATTAAGATACCGATAACATATTAGTTAGAATAACACTGAAAGTGCTTCGGAATTCCGTGCGACGAAAGAAGCTAATATTTTTAAAAAGATATATTTACTTCATAATAAGAGACAACTGAAGCAAAGAGTATTTTTTCTTTACACCTGGATTTTTTGTCTTTTCTGTCATTCGTTAGTTTGCTCACGGGAAACTATATAAACCTGTTATACACACGAAGGCTTTGTTTAAGAAATCGTTTTCCCTACAGTGCAAACTAACAAGGGATGAAGACAAGTTTGATAACGTAGATGAAGTTATAATATGTCGAGTGGTGAGGCCTTCCGCTTTACTCCCGTGAGATATAACATTGGAACCGGCAATTGCTGCTCTACTAACAAGTTTCGTAACTTCCATTTGAATTTTCTATTACGGATAGAGTGTACAAGCTCAAGCGAAGAAAAGACTACCCGATGAAGGTTGAAGGGTGGTGCTTGCTCACAAAGAAACCACTTTTGCCATTTTTGTTAAGATGTTTTCGACAACCTAGTTCCTTAATACAATCAAGTTTTATTCACTGTTATCACTGAATCTAAAATTCTTTTGTATTTCACAAAATGCATGAGTAGTAAGTTTCAAAGTTTTGTGTTTATTGGTGAAATCTAATTCAATCTTACTCCATTTTTTTTTGGTAAGATTTTTGCAAGTGACTGATTGCTCGTGCTTGCTTCCAAGACCGATGTTTCCTAATATTCGGACTACAGCAAGTGCCAAACCAATGTTCTTAGAAGTTTTGACATCTTTCACTATTAATGAAGTTAAAGAAAATTTAAGTCTAAATAATACCATTAAATTGACTTATTTTGCAGTGCAACCATAATGTGTTTTTTTAGAAACGAAACAACGACTCTTTGCAAAATGATCCTCGAACAAAAATTTTAGCTTAAAGCATGCTTTTCTTGGAAATCCCTTTGGAATTTTCACTTGTGTATTTGTAAGTTATAAGTTGTTAATGCCAGGGACTGTGGCTTATACCTGTAGATATCTTATTTTATCATTTTTCCAAACGGAGGAGAGAATTGATAGGGTAGTGGATATAAATTCATTTGATCAAGTAACTGTAGCGGTTAGAATCATGGCTTTGCAGGTGTTATTGCTTAAATACAGCCAATATGCTTTGCTTTGTAGAAACTGGAATTTTTCTTGAAACGTTGGAATTATGTTGCCTTCGAGAAGTAATCATGAGGCAAAGCGCCTTTACCTTTGGCTATCAGTGAGCATTAAAGTGTGTTTATTTCTTCCGTTTGATCATCGGTAACTCATTGAATTAATAAAAATGTGTCCTTATAAACAAAAGTGGTAAAACCAAGGATTCTTAGTCTATATATAACAGTTGAAAAAACATTTGTCTTTCGCATTTCCTGAACATACAGTTCTTTTTAAGAGAAAAGAGGGTTGCTGAAGATTCGCAAAATGCTTGGCTGCTGTGGAACACACAAACTTGATGGTGATCACGTAAGATCACGTGTGACTCCCCCTTTCTGCTAGGTGTACATGTTAGCAATTACAATTATCTGTTGCACATTGCGATTTCAAAAGCTGCATGTGGGATCACCTTTTCAAACCAAAACAGACAGTTGCATTACGCTGATACACGACTGGCAGTGGGGAAAGACATAAAAAATTAAAGATTATGAAAACGAATCACGTGCCCTTATTTCCTCCCACCTGATCTCGTACCACATTTTTTTCTCAGTTCTTAAGATAGCAGGTGGCGCCAGGGCCTGGATCCCAAGCAAATGCCTAGTTACCTTTCAGAATCGTGAAGGGGTTCATCAGCTTGTCCGTTTGCGAAAGCTTTTCCTCCTCTTTTTAGGGCTGGGCACCGTAACGACAGCACAAAGAAAGGTTTTTATTTTCGTAATCAGTTGATAAACCAAACAATCAATCGATCTGTGATCGTTCAGAGCGCGGTTGTTCACCTGCCGGGTTGGTTGCCTTGGGTATAAGGTGAGGGCGCCAGGGGCAGGCAGGGTGTGTACTCTGAAGCTCGAAGTGACGATGTGCGATGTGCGTCTTCACGTACCCAGGGTAAGCATTTGGGGGAGGGGGGTGGGAGCGGCGCGGGGATCCCAGCCAGACTTTTAATATGTATTTTGTCCTTGAGTGATGCAGTTTGCCTGACTTATTCCAGCTGTCCCAGTTATATAGATAAGTACCAACATTCACCAAATTCAAGAAACTAGAGGGACGAAGAGGGCGAAAGGGGAGACTGACGAGGTGTCCTACTTTAGTGATTAAAAAGCCTAAAATGACACCGAATATCGTTACGGAAAGTTTTAACTTAATTCAAGTCTTCCCACGTTAAAATATAAGCCGCCAGAAGAACGATCCACACACGTGTTACCTCCATCATAGAAACAATTGGACCATTTAAAAGTTTAACGAGTTAATTTATTTATCAACAACTCAATGGAACTATACAACCATGATAAAAACTCAGCTGGAAAAAAACGAACCGCTTTGGAAGAAAAGGGCTTTTTAATACCTTCATCCATTTCTTTCGCACAAATTCCAAAAGCTGACAACAGTGTTAATGCTGTGAAAACAAGCATGGCTAAGCCGAACAGGGGTTTGATCAAGTTAATTACCAGGTATAAAGACTTCTTTCGTGGAGACATCGGGGCTTTGTCGGTATTGTGGTTTGTTTTTTTACCCAAAACTTCTTGTGTCGAATTATTGAGTTTGAAACCATCCTGTGACAAACTTCTAAGGTCATCATTTGGGACATTTCCAGAACCAATCTGCGATACATTTCCAGGACAAACCTGCGATACGTTTGCAGGACCAACCTGCGAAATATTTCCAGGACAAACCTGCGATACATTTCCAGGACAAACCTGCGAAACATTTGCAGGACCAACCTGCGATACATTTCCAGGACCAACCTGCGATACATTTCCAGGACCAACCTGCAGTGCATTTCCAGGACCAACCTGCGATACACTTTCAGGACCAACCTTTGTTGTATTTCCAGGGAACAGAGAACGCGCAGTCGAAACTGGCTTAGCAGCAGATAACTTTTGAGTTTTGGCCGTTCTAACGGCAGCTAACCCAAGTACTGCGATTTGTTTCTTCAGATCCGTTATTTTTTCTTCAATTTGCGCTGTTGAACGCTCTATCTTTTTATCTATTTCTATTGTTTCGTTTCTGAAAAGTTTCTCCAGTGTATCTAATTTGGTTCCAACGTCACTAAACCCATTCTCAAATTTGTTGGTCAGATCAAGTTCACTCCGAACCACTGTTCTAACGAGTCTCTTGTTCAGCTTTCTTTGTGCATCCAGTTCCTGTTGTTTGTCCTCAAGCAGCCACTCCAGATGGACAATTCGTGCCTCAAGAGTGGCGAGGGGCTTTTTTTCGGAAGGATTCAATTCTTTAAACATTCTCCGTCCTTCTTCTTGAAAGTCTAACAAGGTTAAAGTGTGCAAAACAAGGTTACAACAAGTGAAGAGTGATTGCGCCGCGTTATTTTATGTATTTAGGGCCTGAGTCCGAACCGTGAAACATTTCTAGCCATACATATATTGATTACGTAGTGTCTTCAAGCCGTCCCTCAGGGAATTTAGAACTTTCTAGGAAACTATATGTAAATCTCAAGACAAATCCTACTAAATTGTGGAACACATTTTATGGAGGAAATTGCGAAGCGTTGAAATTAGTAATGAAAGTTAGACGCCAACAAAAATAAATCTGCAAGAGATTAGACTTGTTCAAAATGAAACGTCTACAGTCCGTCATAAGAATTTGGTGGCGACCCCGTGTGCCACTTAGGCCCAGAGGATAAGAGAGCATGGGAAACAGCATGTAAACAAGTAAAGGACCATCGGAAATTGAGATCCCTGGTGGAGACCCCATGTGCCACTTAGGCCCAGAGGATAAGAGAGCATGGTAGACAGCATGTAAACAGGCAAAGGACCATCGGAAATTGAGATCCCTGGTGGAGACTCCTTGTGCCACTTAGGCCCAGAGGATAAGAGGGCATGGGAGACAGCATGTAAACAGGCAAAGGACCATCGGAAATTGAGATCCCTGGTGGAGACTCCATGTGCCACCTCGGCACCAGGATATAAGAGAGAGACGACGCTTTGGCTGAGTGGGATGGGAAGGGCTTTTTTACATGTACTTACCAGCCTAGTTGCCTAAAAAATGCTTTTTTATCAATCGAGGTTATGTGAAACTCTAAAATACTTTTCTAAGTTTCAGCTTACGATTAAAAAGCACGCGCTATCTTATTTCTTTTGTTGGATTTAGCCTTTTTCTGCAAGTTTAGAAAGATGATAAATCTTTTTAAATCACGGAAAAGAAAACATTTTGTTATTTATTGCTTGTCTTCTGGGCAAAAACAAGAAGCGTTCTGAGTTACGGTAACCAATAAAGATGCGTAAAAGTTATTATCAATCGATTTGGTAAATACTTACACCTATCATCCAGGAGGGATGATTTAACCGGCAATTTTAGCTCACAAAGCTAATTACCGCCGCTAGGTCATCCTAGGAGTTAATTAGGCGCCAGCCTTCTGTGCGGGAGGCCCGGGTTCGATTCCCGGCCGGACCTTCACTCAGGGTCTAAAACAAACTAATGGCTCTTTTAATCATCTGCAAGTCGACGTTAAACCGTAGGCCCCGGTTGCGAATCTCGAAAGAGAATTTGAGTTCTTTTTGTTCTATTGCCTGTTCTCCCGTGACCCCTTGAGTCAAAACTGTAAAAATACAGCTAAGAATCTACATACCTTTAAAGGCCCATCGCATCAACGTCACAGCTATGTTCCATGGCAACAGTAACAACCAAATCCATTTGGAAAGAGCAGCAGGCTTGGGCATCTGATCGAGGCTGAGTATACCAAAACTTTCTAAAACAAATTAGATAAAACAACTCAATAAAATACTTCTTTGCTAAGTTTAACAAACACAAAGCACTTTTTTAAAAACATGGTTTAGTATGCCTAATGCTTTGTAGATGGCGCTCCTAAACCTAACCGATCACGATCAGTATTACTGATCGAGTTAGAAATGTTGGTCGGTTCTAAGCAAGGCGTTCAGTATCTAGTACGAGAACCTGATGAGGCGTCAATCATAGGAAATCTGTTTGTTAAAGCTAAATTTTTCGAAGACAGATAACATAAAATTAGGGCGCAACGTTAATAGGTCCATAGATAGTATGGACGTGAGTGGGGGCTCTGGGTTACATTTTGGTGGGTAATGAGAGAGTTGAAATGAGTCGTTAACTGAGAAGAATAATGAGTACAATCACCAAACCGCCTCCCCCCCTGGCCATGCACAAGTGCACCAAACCGCACCCCCCCCCCCCCACCCCCTTACTGAGTCATGGCAATGCACAAGTGCAGCTTTAGTTCAAGACGGTTTGGCGGTATTCTATCAAATTTTAATTCATAACTAGTATTTAATCTTATCTAAAACCCCCAGAATTTTATACTACCAACTCCCCCCCCCCCATCCCCATTCTGAAAATTAAAATCTGGCAATATTCAAGATGCTTCATTTTCATTCAGCCGTTGCTTGCGTGACCGGATTTTCCAAATTTCGAACAAGATTTCGTCAAAAACATCACACCCAAAGTTGCCCAAAAGCGTACATGTACAAACAGATAATGTACAGGTCGTTCTGTTTGTGCTATTCATTTTTTTCCTTTGATACTTACAATATTTCAGATTTCTGCTTTTTCCTCCACAGCGGGGGAGGGGGGAGGGGG